>CAUYRB010114081.1:0-44001 GCA_963574695.1 Propithecus perrieri
AAAGTGGCAGCCTTTCAGCTACAATAGAGAATACAACAGAGAAAGGCTGCAAAATCAGGAGATTTACAAATGATACACCAAGATTGCTTTGTCTGCCACACAGAAAGAAAGACTCTGTCTTTTGAGGGCTATATAAGATGACAACCATTTTCAGCAAAAGCCAGCAATCATAAGACAAACAAATAGGAGACAAGAGAAACAAAAATTAAAAAGGAAAAAGGGCAAGAGAGCCTGAAGAAGTGGTGGCAGCAGCAACTGACTAGAAATTATCACGGTGATGACACTGGAGAAAAAAAGTCACTAGAAGAGCTGGAGAGTGGCCAGGGAAATAATGGCTCAGATAGAAAGGACGTGGAACAGTCCCCAGCACATCATGAGCATTCAATAAACCCTTAACTGTGGCTCTCCTCTCCAAGGCCAGAGAGAGAGCTAGAGCAGGAGCACGGACAAGAGAAAGAAAGATAGAACAAATTTGTGTTTATGGAGAAGGGGACAAGGGAAGAAGGGAGGACTGAAAGGAATAACAAACCTCCTTTACCTTAGAATCACAGACAGCTGCTCAGGGTAGACATTTGTTCCCAAGTATGCTCAGCAATCTGAGGGCACAATGACTGTAACATGTGATACAGTACTGAGCTCTATTTTCCATCTCTGTAAATGCACCTATTTTCATAGAACCTACCATAACGTAAGAAGGTCAGGAGCACATAATACACTAAAGTTTTTATTAAAAGGGAAAATTCAAACGATAGCTGATAATCTCTCAGCAATCTAAAACACTCACATAAAAGAAGGATTATTATATCCAAGGACTTGAAAAACAAAGATTGAATAAATTAATTCTGATGTTTCTAGCTACAACTTTCGAGTGAAGAAATGTGCAAAGTAACAGTCTTGACGCTAATAAGCCATAGTGTCCTCTACATAATATATGTAATTTTAAACCTAAGAGCACAGAATTTTAAAGCTGGCAATAAGTTTAAAGATCTTATCTTAATGCGTATGTTTACAAATATTTAGTGTACTACCTATGAAATTTCACTTTATTAAGACAAAGAAAAGGTTAAACAAGGTAGAATAAATCAAACATGTAGTTTCTCAAGGATATCTCTCAGTACCATTACAAACTTTTCTTTATGCTTCTAAAAAACAAAATCTTCCAGCCTAAAAAGAATTCATTCCCACAAAGAAAAATGATTTTTTTTTAATTTTTTACTTTTATTTTCTTATTTTTTTTTTTTAGCAAGGCACATCACTTCAGAAAATGAAAAATGATTGAGCGATAGAAAAGTAGCCAAAACATCTACTATTATATATAAAATTATGAAAAGTTTAGCTGCTTATCAATTAAGGAGATTCACATTAATGTAAAAACACACAGATCACTAAGAATAATATTCAGAATTATAATTGCAAAACAAAATATTAAAGTAAGATTGCTTTTCTTGGCTAACAACTATGAGACAGCCAAATGAGGTCATACAGAAAGAAAATTCTTAACATAGTATAACACTGTCCCCGAGTGTATAAGGGAAGGGAAGGTGTAAGAGTTGTTAGGTTTTATATAGCTATCAAGCTAATCTGATGTATAGCTACTGTGAACATTTGCTAAATATTCTCTGAAGTATGCAATAAATATTACTATTACGTAAAAAGATATAAAGTTTCTGTTACTTCATAAACTAAAGGGAATTTTCTTCATTTTACAACAAAAAGATGCTTGCTTACTACTTTATTTTTTACCTTTGGTATCTTACATTAAAATTTGTCAGGGGATTGCAATAACCTTTTATATTGTTATATACATCCTTCTGGACATATACATTTAGGGACAATGGAATGAAAATTTCTAAGTGTATTTTAAAACAAAAACAGACTTCAGTATATAATTTCTTTATATAAACAGTGGGTGTTAGTTTAACACATTGACTGCCATGCTAGAAAAATAATTTTTTTCCTTGGGGCCACAGTGTTTTATTAAGAAAATACAATAAAAACTTTGAAAACAAAATGATCCTTTCTCATTTAATGAAAAATTTGTTATTTTTTATCGTTTTCTGTGCGTGAGTTATATGCAACTTGAAAAATAGTTCATGCGGCTCCTAAGGTGAAGAGACATGTGAGTTACATGTGCTTCACGTGGCCCCAGGCTCAAAACTAGCATGAGTTAAATACGACTCACGTGGCAGTTAATGTGTTAAACATTTTTAACATAATAACGTTTCTTACTCAGACCAGGACAGGACATTTTAAGGTTTATTCCAACCCTCAGATTCTAGAATCACGATACTTTATACAAGCACTTTTAAAAAAGAAAAGAAAAGCTGTAATAAGAAACATAATACCGTAAGTAAGGAGAGGGAAAAGGTAAGGCAGATGAAGTACGATTTACTTATTAAAGTGATGAAGGTGGTGGTACAGTGGTGAGCATAGTTGTCTTCCAAAATGACTAGGAATTTCATTTAACTATATAGAGTTATAAAAAGATATGAAGACTGTAGAAAAATAAATCTTACTTTAATTCTCCCTGTTCTTTTTTTGTCTTTCCAATAACTTATAGTATACAAAATAAGCAACATTTATATGAGCTATGAATGTCTGAAAATCAAACTATGGCAAGTAAATATTTCATTTGGGAGAAACAAGTAAAACCATTTCAAAATACTTTGCTATTATTTCCTGAATACATAATTAGACCTTAAGATAATCAAGTTACAGTAATTATTAAGTTTGTAAATAGAATCAATTGGCATAGGTTATGTCATCTGAGATCTCCTTGCCTGAGAAAACATACCAAAGAAAATCTCAAAAATAAGAAAATTAGTTTTAAAATTTACTTCTTGATAAGAATAAATCATAAAACTTCTGGATTTCAATTTCTATATACTAAATTAAAGTCAATCAACAAGAAAAGTAAACCCATAATTGCTGAGTATTTCATAAATATTAATAAAAGAAAAGAACATCTGTTGCAGGCTTATTAAGTGACAAAAATTTTGTCTGATTTAATTCTCACAACAACCCTGGATGGTAGGTATTTTTATATACATGTTCAATGTGAGCAAATTAAAGTGCAAAAGAGTTAAGCAACTAGAAAAAGTGAACACAATTAAATGGCAAAGTGGGAATTCCAACCCAAGTTTGACCCCAAATTCTCTTCCTTGTACTACAAGCAGTGTTAATAATACCGATGCATAATGTTATTTTATCCTTGGATTATTATTTATTGCTATCATAAGCAAAAAAATTTACTGTGCTTGAAGCAACAAAGCAAATGGAATATTTTCTTAGTAAGTCTCTGTTAAGAGTTCATAGATCAGCTGTTTCAATGTAACAGACTTTTCCTCAATTGATTAACATAAATTACCATAGGAAATACAACTTGTAAAAAATAATTCAGTATGTGCAAACTAATTGGCAATGATTATTTTTAAATGTATTTAATTAGTCTATATTAATGTGTTAAGTTGCTAAAATTACAGCTTGAGTTGAAGTTGGCATTGGTTTCTTTAAATTCATAAAAATAAGGCAATAGTTTAACCAGATACCATATAACATATATAAAAACAAAACATTTTACCTTTAGAGGTCTGCACACACCCTCGGTAATATGCCCAACAACTTCTTGAATACTTTCTTCAACACCTAAAATTAATTACTATATAATTAAAATTTTTTATTATACTTTGCTTCATCTAAGTTCAAAAAGCTAATAACAATGATACATATGAATAACAGCCCTAATAACATTTAAAATAACCATAATAATATTTTATTAAGTTTGATATCTTTAATAGCTAATGTGTATGTAGAAATTCTTGTTAATTCCTTTGACTGTTGCGTTAATAAAATGAACATTATTTCTTTGTGGAAAAGACTAAATGTATGAGACAGGAAAAAAAGACTATGAAATTTATCAATTGAAGAAAGTGATATGAAGTGTATTAGCATTTGCTTTATTACTACAAACACCTTATTTCAGACAGTGCTGGTGAGCGCAAAAGCTGAGGGCAAAAAGATGAAAAACACATTTTGCAATCTAATGGAAAAACTGTTATTTTCTAAATACCGACTATTTATCAAGTACTTTACTGAGCACTTGATGTTTACTGCTTGTACCCACCTTCATTCTCACAGGTGGACAAACTGAGGCTCAGAAGATTTAAGTCATTCCTGCAGAATAACCTATTTCATCTTACTCCAATCTATTTTCTTCTCACCTCTTTAATAATCAATACTGCCTCTCATATATACTTTTCTAAAACATCTTTAAAGAAGTACGCTCTTTTAAACTGAGTAATTCGAATAATAACAGAAAAAAACTTTAAAAAAATGCAGACTTTGTGCCAATCTAACATACATGCCGAGTCAAATCTCTATACTGAAGAGTGAAAAGCTACGAGGTTAAGTATTACCACCAATCTGTACACTGGCCTCTCTTGCAGACCATGTGATGAACCACAGTGATGCGTGGCTGAGCTAAGCAAAACAGTCAAGTGCTACCAGGTCACAATATGTCTCTTCATTTCCTATCAAAAATAGAATATCTTAGGCCAGGTGCGGTGGCTCACGCCTGTAATCCTAGCACTCTGGGAGGCCGAGGCGGGTGGATCGCTCAAGGTCAGGAGTTCGAGATCAGCCTGAGCAAGAGTGAGACCCCGGTCTCTACTAAAAAATAGAAAGAAATGATCTGGACAACTAAAAATATATATAGAGAAAAAAAATTAGCCGGGCATGGTGGTGCATGCCTGTGGTCCCAGCTACTCGGGAGGCTGAGGCAGAAGGATTGCTTGAGCCCAGGGGTTTGAGGTTGCTGTAAGCTAGGCTGACGCCACGGCACTCACTCTAGCCCAGGCAACAAAGCGAGACTCTGTCTCAAAAAAAAAAAAAAAAAAAAAGAATATCTTTTAATCACACAGTAAAAGCCCTCAAACTCTAAAACAGCCATTTTTTAGGTAACCACAACTAAGATGTGGAATTTTATAAACAAGGCATCAACAACACTCAAATATAGTCATTTTTTTCCTTGAAATCAATACAAAAATCCAAAGTACATTTAGTACATATGGCAATTATTTTAAAAAACAGTCCCATGAGAATGAAAAAAAGAAGCTGGATAGTAGAAATGAAAGAATTAGCAGCTTAATGAATGACCTTAAGGAAGTCACTCAGTCTGTTTACTCACAGATAAAATGAAGATAACACCACTCTTTACCTTTAAAGCATCAGGGCAAGGATCTGAGAAAATGTATGCTAGACACTCCAGAAATGTCTTAAAAGTGAAGTAGGAGCCTAGGCTTGATATAAAAGGTTATAAGTGTCCACTACAAAACTGAACAGCTGAGTTGGATGAAAGTGAGGGAGGAGAAGGTCTATTAGCAAAATAAGGGAGAATCTAGAGAGAGAAAGAGTAATTAGGACACACTGTACCATCTAGGTGAGAAGTGTTTATCTATCGCTGTGAAGAAGATGGCAACAAGAATAGAAACAGAGAAGCTTATGTGATTTTCTATAATTAGGTATCAGCAGTAACAATTGGTGCACCTACCTTGTGTAGTTACATGCTTTAAGAGAGCTTCAAGGTGTTCCTTTTCAGAAGCAGTAGCTTGATGGAGCCAAGCCAACATATCTCCCACATACCTAATGGAAACTACATATTAGTAAATATTTCCTTGGAAAAAAACATCAAACCCTGTCTACCGTTATCTGATTATTATACCTCAAAGGGTCGTGAGAATGCATTTCAATAGGTCTAGGTGTACCTCCTGGGCCCCCTCTTGTAAGAGCATCAATAAATCCACGAACAACTGTACTTCTTCTGGCTGTTCCAAATTCATCTAAGGTATACCTAGAAGAAACAGTTTATATGAAAAGCAGTTGGCACTTTTTTCTAATGGTTATATCAGACTATTCATGCAATGTCTAAGATAAGCAAGACACAGCTCCTTTAAGCATTCTCTCAAACAATACTGCTTTTAAACAAGAAAAAAAGATTTATGAGATAACTTTAGCATATTGAAAATTCAATCTAAAGGTAAAATTTTTTACTCCTTCTAACAGAGAATGCTAGGATTTAGGACTAAAACAGGGACAGCGGCCATAAGGGATAGAGCAATGAATTTAGTAAAAGAAAATCAAGCCAAGGTGGGAATTCCTAACTCTTCAAGTTTCAGTATATTTGTAGTCCAAAGCATGATGCTCTACTGTTTTACGTGAAGCCATAATATCTAGTACTCAGAAGTTGGTTATTTAATTAGAACTCTGCAATCCAAAAATTAAGACTTTTTCTTCTATGTTAAAAAATTATCCTCTACACATACTATCACAATTTGCCAGCAAAATGTGCCCCAAAAATTGCTGTCCATTTTTTAAAGCTTATTTTGACCTCAATATTAGACATTTAAATTAAATGTTCCTTAAATTTACTGACCAATCATGCATACACAGCAAATATGTTTTTTAAAATATACATATATTTAGAAATCACCCATTATAATTGAAAAGAGGGAAAAAGGCTTTCTAGAACAAGGTGAAGGAATTGGTAGGAAAGGAAAGCCCTGAACTGGGGGATAGGACAATTTGAGATGCACTTTATGAAGATGGCCTAGAGTTGCCAACAGAGCCCAGTTCTTGGACTAGGCTCAGCCCTTGTTTCCCATTATCACCCCCAATCCTTAGATCCATCCCCAGTTGAAAGTTCTTTCTATTTTAAACATATACAGGAAAATGAAATATTTTTTAGCAGTCCAATGTTAGCAGATTCTTCTAGACCCATTAACTTTTTTTTTTTGAGACAGAGTCTCGCTTTTTTGTTGTCCGGGCTAGAGTGAGTGCCGTGGCGTCAGCCTAGCTCACAGCAACCTCAAACTCCTGGGCTCAAGCAATCCTCCTGCCTCAGCCTCCCGAGTAGCTGGGACTACAGGCATGTGCCACCATGCCCAGCCAATTTTTTCTATATATTTTTAGTTGTCCAATTAATTTCTTTCTATTTTTAGTAGAGACGGGGTCTCGCTCTTGCTCAGGCTGGTCTAGAACTCCTGGGCTCAAATGATTCGCCCGCCTCGGCCTCCCAGAGTGCTAGGATTACAGGCGTGAGCCACCGTGCCCGGCCTAGACCCATTAACTTTTAAATCCCTAAACAATATTCTGCCAGACTAAATTTTAAAGTTTCCTTAACCTACACATAAAGAAAAATCATCAAAGATTTCCAAAAGAATTCATTTCTTAGGCTATACTACTTTCTTTCATATGCCGACTGAATGAAAAATCCACATTTTGTTAAATACAAGAAAACCGAAAGAAGAATTATTTCCAAATAAAAGGTCAAGTCTGGAGATGTGGCGAAAGGCTATAAAGTTTTAGGAATCTGAACCTTTTTGGAGGATTGTTTACTATTAACTAGACTGTGGCTCTTTGTGTGTTTGTTTTCAGTTAAAAAGAAATGTTTTGAAATTCCCTGCAGTGACATACTAGTACAGGAAAGGGAAAGTGCACTATCAACCTAAGTTTTGCTAAATTGCGTAATTGCCTTGCATTTACTTTCTATTTTTAAAGCAAATTAGAACCAAAACGCTCACTTCTATTTTTCCCTCCCATGCTTTTAAATTATAAATCTGTTAAGTGTGAAGAAGGCCTTCTTTTAAATGATTCCTGGATTCTATGAAATAACAAATTTATTATCAGATGACTTAAGGCAGCACAAAATTCAGAAACGTTTAACTTTTTAAATATATAAAACTAATCCTCACTCCCAAGATCTTACAAACCATAGTAAAAACAAACAACATAATTTCTTTCTAGGACTGTTCACTGGTACTAGTTATAACCAAAAAAAAGTTAACCTACTGGTAACTTGGAGGGGGGGTCAGGGGGGATTACCAAGCCTGGCAAACATTGGAATTTAATCTGTTCAATAATATAAAATATCAATAAACATTAATATTAATATTAATCCTCCTATAGAACAAATACAATTGAAAGCAAAAACAGCACAAGCCACAATGAACGTTCAATGGTATCTGTAGATATGAAACATCTTTCCCAGAGACAGAAGAAAATTTTGACCAAAATCAGACTCTCTTGCAACAATGATCAAAAATCCAAAATGTATTTTTATAAAGGTAAATGTTCAAATTATATAAATATTCTAAAATGCCTCTAGTTAAAAGAGTTAACTCCATTTAAAAGACGGAGTTAAAAGCTCCGTTTTTAAAATCATGTTTAGCTATAGTTTAAAAAAGGGAAAAATTCTGGTCAAAAAGTAAATTAAAAGAAGAAAAATCATGATCAAAAAACAAAAGATAAAAGAATAGTACAGAAGCTCCTCTTTAGAATACAACAAATATATAAGGAATGAAAAAAATAAGCAATATGCTTATTATTACATTCTTAAATAACTTATATTCTGAAGGTTTACCAAAGGAAAGAAATCATTAAATGTTTTTCACTTCATTTATAATAAATCATTTTTAAAGAAGTTTCTATACTTGACTTACTATAAGTAAATAAGGCATTAACATTCCAGTTCTATCCTACCTAAAAAACACTGAGTATGGTAACTTTCCCCAGGGCCTCCAATAATTGACGTTGTTCTTACACATGCTACCTACACATTTGAGACACAATAATGAATAGTGAAGCTTTTATATTAATACATTACTTACAAAGTTCATACAGTGCCATCTGGTGGTTAACACGATAAGTTTTTCCTAAATTTAAGGAAACTATCGCTTTGAAAAAATATTTAATTACTTAAGGAAAAGCCAATTTTCTCTTTTTTAGCATTTATCTTATCTCAGTCATCTGGCCTTAAAAACTTACTTCCCCGTTCAACTTCCAAACATCTCTTAAAATTTCCCAAATTGCCATTATTGCCCCTGTTCCCTGGCATGTGCCTTTGCTTCTCTATTATGGCTCCATTCTTTGTCTTTCAAGCTTTTCCGCTGGTTGCCAGGTAGGCCTTAAATACACCCCTCTTTAGCTGAGAGCTTTTGAGTCACTTCCTCTCAAAATCAAAATAATACCTAAAATTTAGTGATGCGCCAAGCATTATACGAAGCACCTTATGTGAACAAACTTAATATTCACAACAATTCTGTAAAATAGGCACTATTATTATACTCGTTGTACAACCGAGAAAACTGAAGCTTATAATGGTCAAATTGTCAAATAAATCTGACTCAAGAGCCCATCTTATAAACCATTAATTCAATATTGGTCCTTTCCAAGTGTTGATCAAGAATTATAACTTAGTAAAAATTTATTTGCATGGTAGAAGTCAGTTGTCCTTTTCAGGTGTCCAAAACATACAAATCTTTTTTAAAAGATCAACCTTGAGAACAAATATTAATCTACAGACAACGTAAAACCTAATTAAAATCAAACATCAAAAATGTTTAAAGTAATAAAAGATTCATAATCAATGTCAGTATCTTAAAGTGAAAAAGTTGGGAAAGAAATTTCAAAACAGAAATAAACTACTAAGCTGTTGCTCAACGGAGAACATTAGTTTATCACATGCAAATGCACAACACTCAGGGCTACTATGATCTGGCCTTTGTTACTAATTCAAGAGCCAGTGCCAACTTTTGCAATTAATTCCCAAAGGTGCAGGTTCACTCTTCAATCCACAACTTTGCACCTGCTGCTCCCTCAACCTGCAATGTTCTGTCCTACCTTGCCTATTCAGCCATCAGAACTCACTTTATACCTACTTCCCTTAGGAAACTTTCCCTGATGTTCATCTCTTTCCCCTATCCCAGAATACTTGATCCACATGGCAACCGGGACATGACCTTAGACTATACAATTAATATATTTAATTAAAATGCATTTGTTTATTTTTGGTTCCATAAAATAGAGCAATTTGAGGGCAATGTTTTATTGATGTTGTGTCTTTAGTACTTATAATGGTGCTTAACACATGGTACTTAGTAAGTAGCACTTGAGTGTTATTACTTTACAAAGTTGTCCCAGCATTTGTGTTCTGTATACTTATTATAGGATAAGTAATGTTCCAATCAGAAGGTAATGGGAAATCCTCTAAAAATAGTATAAGTGATATCTAAAAGGGATGATTCAGAGAAGGATTCAATATTTTGGTAAGTCCCCTAGTTTTCTGTTTCCTGAATTATCATCAACCCCTTGGTCTACCTAAAGCTTAATTTTTATACTACTTAAAAAAAAAAAAAAGGATTTACTTTTTATTTTATGAGAAACAAAAGAATAAAATTAAAATACAAAAATTAAAAATATATCAACAGGTTTTAAACGCATAGGACTGTTACCTAAAGCATTACCACGTAACTCTTGGTGGGCATAACTTACAGGATCAAAGACCTGAACCCTCTCTTTTCTTGAATCCTATTAAAAAAACACCGACATTAAATATTCTTTTTTCATCTCTAGGTAATTATTTCTCTCAGTCCCTATAGGTCTTCCTTCTCTCGAGGCATGGTTGAGGAGTTTTAGTAACTTACAATTCCAAGGGACTTAATGAGATGACAGACAAGGGAAAAGCCACTTAACCTCTACATAAATAAGAGGCAGTCCAGATGCAGGGACACCTTGATTTTCCTCTCCGTATTGTATACTATAGCATGTAATATTCAAATAAGCTGATGATATGCCAATGATAGACATACAAGTTGAGATGAAAAAATCACTGTAAATTATTATAAATATTACTCAAGCTATTATATATGAATTTGATAATACTGAACATTAATGTAAATTATCAAAGGAAAAGTAGAGTTTCTTTTTTAATTAGAAGAAAGTCACTTCTCATTATCACTGGAGTTTAAAAAAAAAGAAAAAGTAAAAATTAAGAAGAAAGTCACCAACTTATATAAGACGGGTCTATCCTGTAGGGCTTCCATTGCCTGAGTTAATACTGGAGATATATCACATGATTCCTGTGTCAATGTTCTGCATTCACCTGAAAAATAATTAACATAACTTTTATTAAATTAAAATTAGGTCTTTATTATGCCCATTGTATATCAGGAGGCTAAATTCTATAGCATACATCCGGGGGAAAAAATGCTTAGAAAAACCTAGAGAATACGCCAATCAAAAACTAATTTATGCTGTCAAACAAAAAATTTAAGTTTAAGTAGTTAAATAACTTTAAATGACCACACATATTATTACAAAAAACTACAATTCGAAGAAACCAATCAGTGAACAAATATTTACTGAATTACCACCATACAGATGGCAGTATAAGGAAAGAGGGGAGGAATACTAAAAATACATTATCAGTTCCTTCCCTCAGGAGCAATCTTCAAGCAATTTGTTAAAAAATGTTAATATGAATAACTGATATATGGTAATAAAATTATTAATATAATTTCGAAGTAGTTTGGATTTTAAACTTGTAAAAATCTCTACACCCAACATTTTCTTTATTTTACCATTCTCATTTTATCCATAAAATGCTTACGAATGCCTAGTATGTTCAATAAATTTAGAACTTGTTCAAAAATTCCCATCCTTTTGGTATAGGAGGACTTCATACTAGTAGTATATTATGTAGCATGCACTGACTAAAGAAAAACGTATGCATGTGTAGACTTGGAGATATCTTAAAATGACTTCATGGTCCCTAGGAGACAGAGACCCACAGACAGGAACCACTATGTTAGATGTTGTGAAAGCACAGAGAAATCTGAGACAATGTCCTTGCCTTTGAGAAAGTGGAAATCTAACTACAGAGAAAATGTGTAGTGTGAAAAGTTAAGGAATAATAGAGTAGCGTACTATCGAGTGCTAAATAAATATTTCCAGTGCCTAGTGTTCAGAGATAGGCAGTCACTGTGATTTACTGGGGTCATCGTCAGTTCCAGGAAGATGTAGAACCTAAGTACTGCCTTGAAGGTTGAGATGGGTTTTGGATACAAAGAGAGAAAGCCAAACACCACTCCAGATGGGAGTAAACACTGTAAACAAGAAGAGAGGTAGAAAAACAAACAGGATTTAGAGATAAAGAGTCAATCACTCAGACCAGAGAATTAGGTTTTCATAGTATAGTACACGTGTAACTGGTAACTGGATTTAATTCCAACTCCTTCCAATAGTCATTTGGTACCACCTATTAAAATATCATATGCTCCTGTTTCACTGTTGCTTATTTTAACTATATTCTCTGGTTTTAAGAGGCTGTTTTGCAAGCAGTTTATTGAAATATTTGAAAACAAAACTAAAGCAAATAAAGCATTTGTGGTAGGCAAAATAATGGTCCTCCAAAGATGTCCACATCCTAATGCCTGGAACCTGTGAATATGTTACCTCACTTGGCAAAGGGACTTTGTAGATGAAATTAACGTGACAGACCTTAAAATGGGGGGATTTTCTCAGATTACTCCAGTGAGTCCAGGGTAATCACGCAGGCCTTAAAAGGGAAGAGGCCGGCAGAAGAGTTAGTCAGAGATATGCAACAGAAGCAGCAGATGATATTCAAAGAGAAAGACTGACTTGACCCACCATTATTGGCTTGGAAGACAGAGGAAGGGGCCACAAGCCAAAGAATGCAGGCAGCCTCTAGAAAACGGGAAAACCCTCAGTGACAGCCAGCAAGGAAACTCAGACCTTGATTCTACAAATGCAAGGAACTGAATTCTGCCAACAAACTGAATAAGCAATGAAATAGATTATCCGTTAGAGTCTACAGAAACAAATGCAGCCGTGCCAACACTTTGATTTTAGCATGCAAAGAAACATGTCTGATTTCTGTCCTACAGAACATAAGACAAAAAATATGTGTTAGTTTAAGCCATTAAGTTTGTGGTATTTTGTTATAGCAACAGGAGAAAATCAACTTACCATTTATAATTTTACAGTCATGTAAATAACAAGAGAGATCTAATCAACTTTAAGGTAATCTAGGGCAGAAACACTGTCTTCATTTTTAAATTTTTTATTCCCATCCTTTATCAGGGATACTGCTTAGCTGATAATAGATGCTCATGATACAAATACAAAGAGAATATGTTCAAAGTAAAGATTTTCTTTTTAAAAAATATTTGATTGCTAAAATCAAAATTTATCAAATAAAGACCAAGTGAAATTTTAAAAATAAAATACTAATATTCAGGAATCTAAACAACATGAAAGAAATAACTTACTTTGAGCCCATCGATAAAGTCTTTCATAAGCTGTTTCTTGAAGCAAGGCCATCTGTTCCATAATTTCTAAACTAAAAAGAAAAAAAATTAACAGGATTTATTATAATTTAAAGTTTAAGTCAACAGCTACATCTAAGCACTTATTTTGTTTAATTACAGAATGATTTGGCAATAGCATATTAATTTTTGATCATTTTATGGAACGATTTTTAATAGTTTTTTACAGTTAAGTAAATGTCAAATTTTAGTACCATCACCTACTTATCAACTGCTATTTTTGTCTAAACATGTCAGGATGTAACTTCCCCCTTCTCCAAAGATAAATAAAGATCAAACTCCTATTTCACAAAATGTCATATAGCTTCAAAAAGAACCTAGAATGTCTTTAAAATTTTGAAAACATAAGCAGCAATACAATTAGTTCAATGAACAGTTACTCACCCTGCTGTTTGCTGATTTGTACGCAAGAGAACTTTGACATCATTATGAATCTGTTTTACTCTTCCCAGTGCCTTGAAAAAATCCTTTAAAATTAAGAATGTGACTTTATGTCCATGCTTTCAGGTAAAATTACATTACTTGAAATTGAAAGATCACTACACAAAGGGAAAACAAATTCTTCCATCTATTCTATTTAAGCTTTCCCATAAGGATCTCAACTTTCTCTAAATTTTTATAGCAGGGTAACAGGTATTTATTCACATTTTAAAACATATATTAATCCAATGCCTACTCTGTACCAAATACAAATAGTGTGCTAGTTGCTAGGAATACAAACTTTATAAAGACAAAAATCCCTGCCCTCAAGAAGTGTATAGTCTAGTGAGAGAGAAATGCAAACCTAAAAATTACTACATAAAGAAAAGCGTACTATGTATTACATATCTATGACTTAAGCATGGCATTCTTATAGCTGAAGATGATGTTTTATATATCTGTTACACACTTGTTCTTGCTACCTCATTCAAGAACAGAATGCAAAGCTGAACATATAAAAGATGTTCATTAAATATGTAAGAATTGATTGAGGTTGAACTTTTCTTTAGAAAAATGTACTGGAACCTTAGTTTCTAGAATGCCACAAATAGTGTTTCAACTATGCAAATAATGAATGTGTTATTTTTCTTTGATGAATAAAACTGGGGTGGGGACCTCCTTCTCTAATACTGTTTAGTATTTCTGCTAAGTAAAGAAAAAGTACAATGTCAAATATTTCAAATGTGCTAAGTTCCTCAAATTATAGTACATACTAATAAGAAATGTCTCTACCAATTCTCTCACCTACCTCCCTCCCTACTCCCAAATAGGTGGTTCCATTCCAGCCAAGGCAGTAAAAGTGATGTCTACTAAGAAATGCTCACTGAGACTCCTTCCCCACCTAAAGAACCCTTCTTGCCCTCTATCTCAGAATGATGACCACAGGGAAGTTTATGGCTCCTCCCACTGAGGAGACCACAAGGTTCCTTTCTAGAAAAATTAAATGTCTTCAAGAAAAAAAAAAAAAAATGAAACTTTTTCTTGTTGTTTAGCATTTTGAGAAGTTTTATAGTTTTCTCAGTTTGGAAAAAAATGGTATAGCTTTAAAAATTAATTAGATGAAAAGATAAACAATTTCCAACTCCAGGAAAGACAAAAGTTATAAAAGAAAGAACACACGATCATTATAATGTCATTGTAATGAAAAAAAGGAACTGTGATATAACTATACTATGAGTTATGAAGGACATAAAGAGAAAATCTGTGTGTATTATTTGTGTTGGGGGAAGGATGGAGAGAAGCTAGGAGGCTAAATCCTCATATTTCATTTTAGGAAATCAACAGAAAATAGTTAACATAATCAAAGAATATTCTTTTTAATTAAAGAGATAGAATATAGAATTTATAAAAGAAGCAACTAACAAAGTTGAAGATGGTCGACAAAGGACTGCTGTAGGGAGAGATGATGCAGGTTTTCTTCATAAGCTTTGTTGTGCTCTTGGACTTTAAAAAAAGTACATGTATTATTTTGAAAAAATAAAAAGTAAGACATTCCTCTTAATTTCCAAATTTAAAAATATTTTCAGATGAAACTATTTTTAAGTGGCTTAAAAAAGCCTTAAAAAAAGGAATTTCTCTACAACATCTGTAACTGCTACACTTTGTATGATTATAACAGAAAGCAAGAGTACCTCAGTAATAGGGCCTTCTCTTGTGCCTCGAAGAAGACTCATTTCATCAGAAGTCAGCTGGAACTTAGATAAGAAGGCATCTGCAACTTGTGCTCTTATTTCTAATCTTTGGCTAGAATTAAAAAAAACAAGCAATAAAAATCAAGCATGCAATGCATTTGCCCAGCTTTAAAACAAATTATATCTCAGACATTAACTTTTTAAAACAAAGGTATGAAAGATTCTCCACATCTTCGAAAGCCTTGTTTCTACCTCAAAGGCTGAAAGTCCTACAGACAGGTAGCTGGTAAAACTAGTTAATATTCTATTTGAATACTTATACACAATAAAAGAAGTTGAACATTACACAAAAGAAGAAATAAATTCACCAATAGTTCCTGCATTACAAATTTTCAGCCACTTACAAGTACTTGAATAGTTTATCTTGTAATTTAAGACGTTAAGTCTTATACCAATTTTGGACTGTTTTTTATTATTTTGTTTTAACTTTGAAGTTATCTACAATTTTCTTTCTACTTAATCTCCAAATTATTGAAGAGATGACTTATGAAGAAAAATGTACCTTTCAGATTGAAGCTTAGTAGTTTTTACTATTAAATCTTGAGTCTGTTCCTTTGCCGCCTAAAATTATAAACATAGTTAATATCAGTACATTCCAATTTTATTATATTTCAGAAAATACTAGCACTTACTGAAGTTCAAAGCAAATGAGCTCACTCTACAGAACTCAAAAGTTTAAAAAAGGCCCAAGTAAATGCAATACATAGATGTTTCAAGGCTCATACACTACTTTATTAAAAGGAACTCACTCAGAGTTCTCAATACACACATAATGCTAAGGCTTAAAACAAAGGAAAAGGGATCCAGATGCTTACTAAAGAACTGAATGGTTTATGATGCTTTTTAGAGCAACAGAAGCAATGGAAGAGCAAGTTAAGGATGAAGAACATGACTTCAGTTATACATGTGTTGAACTGAAATATTCCAAATGGGGTAGCACATTAAGTCATTGAAACGCTGGTGTGGAGCTCAATGGAAATGGCTGAGATGGAGATAAAAATTTGAGAGTTGGAATATACAAACTACCCACCATATAGAGTTGTGGTGAAGATCAGAGATAGCCCCATATAAAGGACACAGGACTATTTCTGGTCAAGTTTCATACTAAGCAATGCTCCCTTCCCCAAGCCAGAGCTGAAAGGGATCAGAAGTGAAAACTTGATGGAAAAGCATTCTATCCAAAGTTTAGGCAAACATTTATGAAGTGGATTTAAACAAAAGACAAGTGTAGCCAGTGAGAGTCTCTCTCAAAGACCTGAACTGGAGAATACTACAAAAATAAAGCAGTAAGCAATGAGAAGAGAAGCAAGTGGTCATGAGGCGGGGAGAGACACAGTGTCCCTGCCTTGAAGGGATATTAAGTGAACCAGAATTATGCATAAATTAAGTCACTAGTAAGCAGAAACTATAACGTAGACAAAAAGACAAAAAATAGAGGGTGAGTCGGCCTGTTAAAGAGAGAATACCAGAGCAAGCACCTGAAGATACTGGGTCATTTTCATGCTGGAACACCATAATAAAGAGCCAAGCTTTGGCTACTAAGGTTTTTAGAGCTGCCTTAGATCTAGATGCCCCCAGCTCTGAGTTCTCAGAGGCCTGAGCCTATACTCTGTTCTCAAATTGCCAGTGAAACTCTATCTTATTGCTTCCCAGGCATCCTGTCAACAGAGCCCCAACCTCCACCTCCAGTGAAGCTACTCTGACTCTGTATTTCTTGCAACCAAATTATGTGCCTAGAAAATAGATTTTTCAAGAAAATAGATTTAAACTAGATAATTTAGCATATCACTAACTTCTAAGGAATAAAACTGAACATGACAGCTCCCAAGGTACTCTTTCAGAATTATTACACTTCAAATCCAATAACTTAAGTGCTTATATTTCCTAATTTCATTTTGCTTTAAAGTTCCACTTCCACCTTTGTATTATACATTGTTGTCTTATACAATTTTTTAAAATATAGTATTTCCTCAATTCTAAGAAATATTTACCTTATAATATCTCTGCAAAAAAAAATGCTTCACAAAATCAATATCAAAAAACATTTATAGCTTTTTATTTCCACTCATTATTAAGGGTGTATCTTATAATCAATACTGTCTATTAGTCAATGAAATAAGATACTTCATACATGTTATACAATAAAAATTTGCAAATATTTTTGCAAATTTCCTGACTCTTCACTTATAAATTATGCTAATGACTCTAAAATAATGTTTACTAATACTAATAAAGATTATTATCCAAAAATAATTTCTAATTAATTTATCTTAAATGTTAAGGATTATTTTTCATTAAATAATAAATATGTGCCTCTAAATGTAATTTATCCAAGCAAAACTACAGCCAAAGTATAAACCATAGCATATATAAAATTACTGATAAATTTTTAAATAAATTATCTCATAATAGTAATTTCCAAAAGGCCCCATATTCAAAGTGTTTTAGAAAATATTAATCATTTTAATACTCTATAATGAAAAGGGGGAAGGAAGACATTCTAAAAAATACCTTTCTTTATGAATGAATAAATTTAAAACATTAGAGTTGTCAGTATGTGTGTCCTATTAGGATACCAATAACACTATATCCAAATAAATTAGTTTTTAGCAAAATTGGAAGGGATAAACAAAACTTTCAAAATCATGGATCTAATCTCTACTGATCTAAGAAATGATACATGCACCAAAAATGAATGTCGACAATAGGCAGTATGAAATATTTTAAATATTCAATTAAAGAGCTATGAAGGACTCTTTTACAAGTGATGAAAATGTTCTATATCTTGATTATGGTGGTTGTTTCACAGGTGTATAAAAGTGTCAAATGAATCAATAGGAACACTTCAAACGGATGTAGTTTATTATTATATATAAATTATTCCCCAATAAACTTAATATGTAAAAAGAAAGAGAGAAAATAGGCTCATGCTACCATAGAAGAAAAACAGGATGGGAGGTGAGTGCAAAGAAAGGACAAAACAGCAGACACCTTGGTTTTGATTTAAAATACTTATAATTGCTTTGAAAATAGTGTGATGAATAAAAATACTTTGATCTTTTTATACTTAAAAATAGCCATGATGAAAAGAATAAAAGTATAATTAAGGGTAATAAATAGAAAATACCAGGTACTACCACTAAAAACAGATGAAACTGAGTAATCCAATATAACACAAAACATTATTACAAAAAAACACAAGAGTATAATATGAAAAACTTTATAGAGTATAATTTGAGAAAAGGTCTAAGTCATGGAAGATGACTAGAAGATGAGAAATGGAAATAAAGAAGTTAAAGAAAAAGAAAGGTTAAACAGAATCAACCACTAAGCAACAAAATAAATATGTGCAAAAAATAGGAAATGGCAATAATAATTAGCAAAGATTATATAACTATTTAAATATTATAAAGTTAACAAAATCTAAAGATTAGACTAAGAGACAATAAATATGCCTATAATATCTGATATGTTAATAAGAATATCAAAATTTAGACAAGACTGGAAAGGTAAAATTTTAGAGAAACAAGAAATTAATTAGTCCTAACAGACATATAATGCAAGTAGACTATGATTGATTTGTGGAATAAGCATAAATTAACGATTCTTCCTAGAATTACTATTGCTATCAATGGTTCCAAGAGAATCTTAGAGGTATGAGCTTGGTATTAAACTACATGAAGATAGTAGACATAATCATGATTGACCCTTAGGGGAGAACCTGTTATATGCACTGTTCCAAAATTAGATGAATGAAAGTAATTAGGTCAAATGCTGATTCTGCAGCCAAACTAGAAGTTTAGGACTGCTTTAATAAAGAGACCTAAAATTACACATATTTTCCTGGGACATTTTTAGGCTTATCATGAATAGAATTTAGCTGGGTTCTTATCAGGCACAGCTTTAGTGTGAACTTATTCCTAAGGCTTTCTACTAAAAAATTCATTCCTGCTGGACTTCTGGGATATTACAGAATTGAAAGTTTTATCAAAATTCTACACAGTTAACTCTCTACTGGCTAGACCAAAATGTAAACGCTCTCAAGTTAACTGAACAATATTAATAAACCATCACCCAGAGAAACACTAAGACATTTATAGTTTTAAAAAATAAGCATAATAGTTATATTCAAACTTCCTATAGGTTATGATGTAATTAGATGTCGATACATTTTGTAGATCTATCTAATAATTTTTGAAAGCTTACTTTATAGTAGGAACTATGCTAAAATCTGGTCATTATACAATACCTGCAGGCGATTTGTCATATCTTGACAACAGTTGCTCATTGCTTGAACATCTTCATTTATGCTTTCAAGTTCCTGAAAAGAAAAAATAATACCAAATATTGTAGATATTGTAAGATGAAGTTTCTCTTTGTAAAATCCTTATTTTAGTCCCATGATATTTTTTTGTCAAAGTATGACAAGAGATCCCATATTCAAAATTGGAAATGATTAAAAAGAATAACATCTAGTATTAAAAAAGATATAAAGAAACTAGACCCTTCCTTTTAGAGGGCATGACAACAGGAAAACGCAAATGCTTTAAAAATATGAATAGTTCCTTATTCAGTAACTTTAATGAGAATTTATCCTATGGAATTAATCAGATAAGTGTGCACCAATGTACATATGAGGCTGATCAACACAGAACTACCTAAAACAAATGTAAACTGTGAAACATTTCCAATTACACAATGGAAATCTGTGCATACATTAACAATGATTTTATATAAATGGTTATGGAAAGATGTCTACATAAGGTTTAAGAAGTCATAATAATATATATATATATACTATCTCTCCATTTTTTTTAGAAAAAATAGCAATAGCAGATACCTAAGCAAACTAATCTCACTATTCCCCTAAATCTCACTATATAATCTAGAAAGAATGCCCTATGGCATTATCTGCCAGTTAGATCAAGAATAACTACTCTTAATATTTACTTTAGCTACCATGATACACTGAATGGATTTGAGTTATAAAATAATAAGTTACCCCTCTTATATGATTTAAATGCAGAGGTTGGCTAAATTATAATTCAAGGACTCTTATATTGCTTGTAAAGTCTTTATTTGAATTTATATTGAACTGTCTTTTTTCCCACAATTAAACAAAATTATAGGTTGTAAAATACAATTAGTATATGATAAAACTTTTAAAAACTTTTTATTAAAAATTTTCCAAAAAATTCAAAAGTTCAGAGAATATGAACATCCATGTATCCATCACCCAACTTCACCAATTATCAACTCATGGCCACTCATTGTGTCTCTCTCTTATCCACTTTCTAGTTCTCTCCCCATCTATTTTCTCTCTCTAGTTTCATCTAGTTTCTCTCTACAAACTGAATTTTTTTGAAGAAATTCTAGATAAATCATTTTTCATCCATAAACATATCAGTATGTTCTTCTCAGAGGAATTAAAAAAATCATATCATTTTCACATCTAAACATTAATATCAAATATCTAGTCATTGTTCAGATTTCCCCAATAGCCTCTTTTTTTTTTAATAGTTTGCTCAATTCAGGAACCAAATAAGATACAACAGCAATTTTTTGATATTTCTCTTATTTCTTCGTTTAATTTATAGATTCTGACTTCTCCCTATTTCTCTCTTACAATTTATTTGTTGAAGAAACCATTTCATTTGCTTATAGTTCCCAACGCTCCAGATTTTCCTGACATCTTCATGGTATTAACATATCTCTCTGTCCCCAGTGTTTCTTAGAAACTGGAAGTCAGATCTAGAAGTTTGATTATACTCCAATTCAATTTTCTGGCAAGAATTCTTCTTGCATGATGTTATATATCTTTCTCAGGAGTCACATAACTGTGTGTTTCTCTTTCTGTGAGGTTAGCAGCTAGTGATAACCAATGGCTAAATCAGTGGTTCTCAACCTCAGTGATTTCGCCCCTGAGAGGCATTTGACAATGTCTGGAGACATTCTTAGTTGTCACAACTGGGGGTAAGGCAGTCCTACGGGCATCTAGTGAGTAGAGGCCAGGGATGCTGCTGAACATCCTACAGTGCAAAAGATAGTCCCCAACAATTAACTGGCCCAAAATGTTAATAGTGCCAAAGCTGAGAAGTTCTGAGCTAGATCCATAAATTCAACAGTGGTTGCAAAATCTTCTAATCTTCTAATTCTACCATTTCCTTTTCATTTATTAGTTGGATTGTTTCTATAAAGAGATACCTCCCCTCAATAAGTATATGAAGTTGGTAAAAAAAAAAAAAAAAAAAGATAAGTGCTTCACTCTTTCCTTTTTCTTAGCACTTTCCAAATAAGAAGTTGGTTCCCCTATATCCACCACAGACAACCAATGAGCATCCTGTTTCAATATCTTTATGAACTCATGGACTTCACGTTTGATGTGTTTCGGTCCACTGCAGTTATTCTCACTGATAGCCAAATTGTCCTATCTTTGGCCAGCGGAAGCCTCTTCAAATTAGCTCCAGAGTCCTTTTGACACTTATGTTTTTATTAAGCACTCATTGAAACCATGTATAACACTTCCATAACTCACATAAAAATATGTTAATATCAAAACATATTATTTATGTGTGATTAAATTTATGTGTGATTAAATATTACATAATGAATGAATTATATGAACTTATATGAATTTTATTTATATGAATTATATTATTTATAACATAAATAAAATTTATTTTCACTCTATAGTGAGTAGACTATACTCTCAAATATGATAAATCATTATTTATGCATTGAAGTAATTGATCTTAATCTGAAAAGTTTTTAATTTAAGATGCAGTAAAAAGTAACTCAATTCTAACTAATCTCCAATGGAGAAGAGGTTATCCAAAAGAGGTTTATTCAATGAGGGGATATTATATTACTATTGGAAAGCCATTCAGAGAAATGTTATTTTTTGTTTAAAAAGCTAAAATTCCTAAGATAATCTCCTAGAACAATATTACAAATTTCTAAGAACGAGTATTAGTGAAAGTCAGATTCTGAAACCACAATAATACAAATAAAGACCCAGACGCAGCAGGAGTAAGTAGTTAAGTCTTCTATTTGGACATAGTATATGAATAGCAAACATATCAACCTGATTCAAAAAATACTTAGCACAGAGCCAGGCATATAATATGTTCTCAATAAATGCTACGTGAAAAGAGTTTACATACCTCTTTCACTTCCTTGAAAATGCCTACAAATTCTTCATTGATGGCTAAACTTCTACGTTCAATATCTCCACGTAAATTTCTTCGAGTCCGCAAACTATTTTCAACAAAAAAGGTTGAGAGTGCCTTGAGAGCTTCCAACATCTCCTACACAATTGGTAACAGAAGAAAGTCACTGGGACTGATTTTTAAATGTTTTCCTAATCTCAACCTAAAGTGTAAAGAAATCATGTTCAAATAATTTATTTCCATTAAACAATCCAAAAAATATTGGATAAGCTTCAAATTACTTCACAGTAAACTTATTTCCAGAACACAATAAGGGTATAGTTACTTGTGCATAAGGGCATATATATATTTAAGGTCATTCACTGCAGAATTGTTTGGAATTGCAAAGATTACAAATACTGTCTATCTAATAATAAGTGGTGGCCCAAAGCCCTTCCTTCTTATTCATTGCACTGCAATGTTATTTTTTTACACACAGGAGTCAAATTCTTATTAACAGCTTATTTTCAGTTACCTCTAGATTCATCTATAAAGCTCTCATTTTTACTTATCTTTTTTCTTTATGCGACACTGGCATAACCGATTTACCTAGAGACTCTGGGACACAGAAGAGAGAGCTAGGTATGTCAGCAGCGGAAAGCTCAACTTAAGTTTCAGGAGATACTTGGGAGAGATGTGGACAGTTTATCTTGTAAAGAAATACAGCCTGGGCCCATTAATCATACATCGTGCTTAGCTAACAACAAAAACCAGTAGATACGAGTTCGTTTGAGCTATGGGCAGAAATAGTTCTTTCACGCTGCAGATGCTCTCTCACCCCGACCACTGTTCTCAGGTTCCTCCTAATCCCCATTCTCTTTGCAGTATTTTGGAATCTGCTCTTCTGCATCGGTTTCTTATCCTGCCCGGTGCTCTCCTCCTCTCTCTTGGCTCAGACCCCCGAAGACCTCCGGGATTGGGTGGGGGAGCACTTCTCGAGGAGCCACGGTTCACCGACCCTACCCAGAGAGTCTTCAAGGAACCTTTCTAAGTAAGGAGCCCCTTCGCTCGGCCGAGGGCTCCTCCGGCTCCCCCTTCTCACCCGCCCCGCTCCCCAGAGCAGCCGATCCCGCGGGTCTGGAGTCACTCGCGTCTCGCTCCGCGGCAGGAAGACTGCAGTGGGTGCCGGACAGACGCCGCCCCCCGCCCGCCTCAGCCCCGCAGGGGACCTACGACCCCGGCCCTGCCAGCCCTGGTTACCTTGTCGTTATCCAGCCTAGTCTCCAGGATCTTATGCAGCTTGCGCGACAACGGGTTGTTGGTGGGCGCCGAGGTCCCGCCTGCCCCATTGCTGAGGCCGTTGGCAGCCCCAGACGCCGGCACTGCGACCACTTCCCCGCTGCTCTCGGCCATAGCCCTGCGCGTCCCGACCCCACTTGCTGCGCTGCCAACTCGGCCCGGGGCAGGGACCGCGTAGGCAGCGTGAGCACTGCGCATGTGCGGGTCGTTCCGCGCATGCGCCCCAGCCCCGGAAGGCTCTACCTGGGTAACCGTGCTCGGGCTCCTGGAAGCGCCAGGGGTGGAGTTGTGGGAGGGCGGGGTAAAGTCCTCAAGTGGGAGGAGGAGATTTGTGGGATTAAAAGAGACGGGAATTGTGAATGCTTGACTTTACAAACTCTGTGTAGAATACACCGAGACCTGTGCCTAGCACATATGTTCTAATTAATTCTCTGTACGAATTCTTTTTTTTTGAAAAGTAGTTATCGAAGACATAGTATGTGCCAGGTACTTTGGTAGGCACCGGAGAATCTACGTTATGTGTCCGAGCCAGACGAAGGGGTTAGTAGGTGTTGTTAGGTTGTGATGCGTGCTCAGAAGGAAAAGAGAACAGTGGTGGGAGAGGCCCACTTTACTCGGGAAAGTTTGGAAAGGAGTTTACACTTAAACCGAGATCTGATGGAGAATCGGAAACGTAAGGAGAAATCGTTCCCAGGTAAGAGAAAGTGTAATGTAAGTGCAAAGGCCCCCAAACAGGAAGAAACTTGGCTGTTCCACACATGGACCAGAGTCAGTGTCACTATGAAGTAATGGACGAGGATGTGAGTAACAAATGAGAAATAAATTCCCAGGAAACTCTGAAAGACAAACATTGTTATTTTTTTCTTTCTTTTCTTACTTTTTAAATTTGAATCAAAACAAAATCCCTGAACTTCCTGTGAAGTATTTGTCTGAAATACCAGCCATTTAGCTCTTGTCATAAATTTACCTATTTCGTATATCTCTACATAGATAGAGATATACGGTATATCAAACTTCAGGGAAAATCATCTATTACACAGATCACATGAAGAAAGCACTGACGGAATCGTTCATCTCTACTCTGGTAAGTGAAGAAGAGAAGTCTGGACTAGGAAAAAAAAGACTAGGTATGAATTCGATAAGAAATATAAAGGACCTAGATGAGGAAAACATGAAAGTGCTACTGAGGGAACATAAAACTTAAGTAAATGAAAAGATACATTGTTCTCTCCAGCAGGAAGACCCAATACAAAGATATCATTTCTTTTTCATAGATAAATTTAAATTCAGCATAACCAAAATTAAACTGTCAAAGATGTGCATCAGTGTGTATATCCAAATGAATCTCAATTATATAAAACAATAATATAATGTAGAGTTTACAAATATGTATGATTAAAAGGAATGGCAATGATAGCACACAAAATGAGAGTGGTTACAAAAGATCACATACGGAATGAGTTCATAGATACAAGTTTGTTTTGGGGGTAATGAAAATGTTCTAAAGTTAGATTGTCATCATGGTTACACAACTCTGTGAATATACTACTAAAAACCGCTGAACTGTACAGTTTAAATGGGAGAATTGTATGGTACGTGACATATCTCAAAGCTGTTTTTAAAAAAAGTGAAGGGGAGGTAAATAGACAAAATGTTTAAGTGATAAGAAAATACTAATTTATATTATATTTTTAAAAACTTTTTTTTTTTTTTTGAGACAGAGTCCTGCTCTGTTGCCAGGGCCAGAGTGCCGTGGCATCAGCCCAGCTCACAGCAACCCCAAACTCCTGGGCTCAAGCTATTCTCTTTCCTCCACCTGCCAAGTAGCTAGAACTACAGGCATGAGCCAACCACGCGTGACTAATTTTTTCTATTTTGAGTAGAGACGGGGTCTCACTCTTGCTCAGGCTGGTCTCGAATTCCTGAGCTCAAACAATCTGCCCTCCTCGGCTTTCCAAAGTGTTAGGATTACAGGTGTGAACCACCATGCCCAGCAATCTTTTTGAAAACTTTATTGAGATATAATTTATGGGCCATAAACTTCACCTGTTTAAAATATAACATACAACAGTTTATAGTTTATTTACAGAGTCGACAAACGTCACCATAATCTAATTTTAGGACATTTTCATCACTTCCGAAAGAAAACTTGTACCCGTTAGCAGTGACTCCCCATTTTCCCCTCTTCACCTCCCTAGGAAATCGCAAATCTACCTTCTGTCTCTATAGAGTTGCCTATTTTGGACATTTCATATAAATGGAATCATAGACTATGTGACCTTTTTCGTCTGACGTCTTTCACTAAGCATAATGTTTTCATGTTTCATCCATTCGTAGCTTGTATCAGTACTTTATTCCCTATTATTGCTGAATAATAATCTGTTGTATGGATTTTATTTTATTTTACTTCTCCATTTGTCAGTAGATGGATATTTGGGTGGTGTCCAATTTTTGGATGTTATGAATAATGCCACTATGAACATTCCTTTGAGAGTTTTTGTGTGGACATATGTTTTCATTTTTCTTAGGAAGATACCTAGGAATAGATTGCTGAATCATATGGTAACTCTGTGTTTAACGTTTTGAGGAATTGCTGAACAGCTTTCCCCAGTGGCTGTCCCATTTTGCTTACATTCCCACGAGCAGTATCTGAGGGTTCCAATTTCTCCTGGCCGACATCTGTTAGGGTCTGTCTTTTTTAACTTATCCCTCCTATTCAATGTGAAGTGACATCTCGTGTGATTCTGATTTGCATTTCCTAATAACTGATGATATTGAGTTGTTAGAATTCTTTATATATTCTAAATACTAGTTCCTTATAAGATAATTTATTGGAAAATATTTTCTTCTCTTCTGTGGGTTGTCTTTTCACTTTCTTGATGGGGCCTTTTGAAACACAAATGATCTTAATTTGATGAAGTTCAATTTGTTAGGTGCTATATTGAAGAAATCATTGCCTAACCTAAGATCACAAAGATTTATTTCTATGCTTTTTTCTAAGAGTTTTAGACTTTTAGTACTTACACTTAGGCATATTATCTACCTTGAGTTAATTTTTGTGTATGGATGTTAGGGATCTAACTTCTTTGTTTTGAATGTAAGTATACAGTTGTCCCCAGTACCATTCGTTAAAGACTATTCTTTCTCCTCAAAGAGCTTTCTATATATGCAGAAATAAACAGATGATAAAAGTCAGTGCCCATTCATGATAAAAAACAACAAGCAAACTCTTAGCAATTAGAATAGAAGGAAATTCCCTTAATTTCATATACAAAAAAAAACCCTACTGCAAACATCACACTTGATTTAATACTTTCCCCCTGAAATTAGGAATAAGGATATCCACTATCGCTACTATTCAATATTGCACCAGAGGTTCTAACCAGAATAATAAAATACAAAAAAGAAATAAAATTATGAAGATGAGAGAGAACAAAGAAGAATTCACATTATTTATGGGTGACACAATTGTGTCCCTACATAATCCAAAAGGATTTATAGAAAAATTATTAGAACTAAACATTAATAACCCTTTTCGCATATTTTTATCAAACCTCAAAAAGGAGAGAAGCTTGGAATTCAGCCAACTTGCAGAAGAGGCAGTATGACTGTTCAGTACCTGATTACAAATATATGTTTTTACATTGGTCAAAACTTGCTCCAGTTAACATTGAAGAGCCTGTAAAGGTGATTAGAAATCCAGCCTTGAAAAAGATATAGAAAGAGATGACTCACAGCTGAGTTCTATATAACTTTTTTAAAAAATTGATTCTAATGGTATTTAAGTTTTTCTAGGATTCAAGATTTATTAACTTTGGCACCACTGACATTTCAGGCTGGATAGTTTTTTGTCGTGGCAGGCTTTCAGGCTATTCTGTCCATTGTAGAATGTGTAGCAGCATTCCCGGACTCTATCCACTAAATGCCAGTAGCACCCTCTCCGGTTGGAACCATCAAACATGTCTCCAGACATTACGAAATGTCCCTGAGGGGAAAAACTGTCCAGGGTTGAGAACCACTGTTCTTAGCCATAAGTATGTTAGTAATCTGATGCTGCTTAACAAATGACCCCAAAATTAGTATATTAAAAGAAGAATCATCATAGTCTCTGTGGGTCAGGAGATTAAGAGTGGCTTGATTGGGTCGTTTAGGCTCTCATGATGTTGCAATCAGATGTCAGCTAGAACTTCAGTCATCTGAACGCTTAATTAGTGCTGAGGGGTCCACTTCAAGGTGGCTCACTCACACGGTTGGCATGTGCTACTTCTTGGCAGGAGGTTCAGTTCCTCCCCAAACATGCCTATCCACGGGGCTATTTGTCCTCATAACTCTTTGGCACTCTTACTGCTGGCATTTACTGTGGATGTAATGCAAAAATTTGCCTAAGTATTAATATATGGACAAGGATATCCATCATATCATGGTGTATAATTGAAAGAAAGAGACAAAGAGAAAGGAAGAGCTGAGAAAACATATTTGTGCCTACTTCCAGGGGAACTGAGAAAGTGGAAAATTACCAGAATACAGAAAGAAAATTCATGTACTATGCAACCCTCTCTACCACTAGGAAGTAAATAAGTAAATGGACAAATGAATGTATGAATAAATAAATAAATGACTGATGTTCACCACAGTTTATCCCTGAGTGGGCAATATCAATATATACTCTTCCCATACTCATACTTAAAAAATATTTTTGCCTAATATGATGCAATTTATTCCCCACATAACCAAAAGCTTACTTTATTGGCCCCAAAACAAGCCAAAGTCTAATCTGGGTTTTATTCAGCTCAAAGTCAAATCTTTCCCTACTTATCTGTATCATATTAAGTATGGAATAAACCGTATAGTAACCACCAACCACCAAACCTACATAATGTGTTATTCAAGATAAAAAAGACAGACCAGAAAACAGGGGTAAATGCCATAGTTTTCATTTCTTTAACTATCACAAAGCTGTTGTTGGAATGTATGATTTCTAACTTTTTCATGTCCCTTTGCCTACATTCAGCACATCATGTGATCAAAGTTTTTTAGCTGTTGAGGTGACCCAAACTGTCATGCTGAAAGAACCAGGGCTTTTGATGGTTCTGGCTGTGTTATGTTACTGTAGTGTCCTTTTAATGTTGCTCCAGGACATGGCAGTGTAGGAAATACTCTAGTGATTCTCGAGGTTCCGTCCTTACTCCTTTCCGCCTATAGTATACAGTATAATAAAACTCCAGTTTCCCCTCCACAGTCAGGAGCAGTCACTCCAACCACATAATTTTTTTTTTTTTTTTTTGCCTGTTCACCCAGAGCCAAGAGGAGTTCTCAACCTCCAGTTCAATGGGACCACTGTTGCTACTCTAGGTCCTCTTTCCTAGGACCCTAACAGCTTTAATCACAAGACCTAGTCTCTTCCAGTTACAGACATTTGTACTTAACTTTCAGGAGGAAGTAGAAGTTTAAGCAACATCGGGTTCCAGGGGCAGCATTAGCAGTGGTGCCAGACTTTTGGAGATAAAGAGCAAAATTTTTGCAAGTGAATGATATAGTAAGAGGTGCCATTCCCCTCCCACCCCACTTTGTTCCTAAATTATATATTCTGGCTATGGGGGAAACAGGACAAAAACTGATGTCTAGTTTTGAGATCACCATGTAACCTAAACTTATGAGGTGTTGTCTCCTGGCTGGTGCTATAATGAATCACTAATAGCTGCTACATAATGGAGTTCATAATAAGACTATTGAATTTCAGAGGTATTACATTACTTTGTTCACTGTAAAGCAATTTCTTAGGCAAGAAGCAATGTTGAATGTGCAATTATAAGGCTAT
Source organism: Propithecus perrieri (assembly GCA_963574695.1). NCBI lineage: Eukaryota > Metazoa > Chordata > Mammalia > Primates > Indriidae > Propithecus > Propithecus perrieri. Next base: position 29,618 of record CAUYRB010114081.1, read on the forward strand.
ATAAAATATTCAGTAAGTCAATGAATGGTAGAAAAAAAAAGCAAATACAAGTATGATTCTAATTCAATAAAAAAATGATATTTCTCCCTTCATGAGGGAAGTAATCTGACGATTCAATGGCTGCTAGTCCTCCTGGGGTATGTTAATATACTACAGGCTCAGTTTTGGCTGCAGCGGGAAAATTGGGCACTCAGTAGTGTTTTAGCCAGGAAAAAGGAAATACATGTTGAGTCTATGACCTTATCATAAGTTTACTTTGTTCGTGGGCCCAGATGAGCAAACTTGGAGGGTAACAAGGAAGAAAGATGATCATAGGGTTGGTCATTTTGTTCATCTTATTATTTAGAGAGTCCACTGCAGTGGAGATCTTTGGTATCTATACATTCACATGACTCAATAAATTGTATACACTGGACCCCAATTGATACATTCATGTATTTCTTCATGCCTTCTTGTCACCAATCCTTCAATTTTGTTCCAAACAGGTCTTTGACCAGTCAGCCAATCTATTATCCACTACCCATGAATCAATACATGTTCTTACTACATACTTGTATACCTACCGTATACTTGTATACTTGTTCTTACCGTATACTTGTATAGTCCCAGGCAAATGAAACAGCAAAATGTGCTTCGTGAAGATTCTCTTTCCACTCTCCTTCAGAGATATCCACGAAATAAGCCAACATGATCCAGCAAGCCACTTTCATCTGGTGCCAGAATTGCAGGCATTGATATTTGCAAACTAGGTTCTAATATTGTCCTGTCTATCTAACTGACCATAGGAAACTTCCATGAAGCCAATGTGTGGGTTGAGGTAGAAGTGATAGTGCAATCAAAAAGGATCTTGGTGGATTGTCCATTTAGTTTGGTTCTATGCACTGCTGAATATTTTTACTGGTTGGACTATATTCAGAGGAGAACATTAGTCATGCTACCCACTGTGGTAATTGCAAGCACCTTGCTTCCAGCAGTTAAGTGCTGCCACTTGACTTCTACCCATAATGATTTTGCCATCTTATTTGAAATTAGGGAGATCATTTCAACTATAGTCTCTTACATCAACTTTCACAACCTAAGTAAAGCCACCACTGACATGCTTTTCAAGGGTGGTCCTCACACCAATGCATATCTTAAGTCTTTAGAGAAGAAAATGTCTGGACTTCCCTCAAGAGACAAAATTCAGGAGGGTTAGGAATGAAAAAGAAAAAAAAAAAAACACTTCAACATCTCTATTTCCTTAAGTTTTTTGATTTTTCCTCTAAATGAAACCAAGGATTTTCTGGCAATTTCATTTATCATGGGCCACCCTTGCGTTTAACAGCCTTAAATCAATGAACTAGACAAACAATCAGAACCTCTTCCAGCTAACTGAGCCAGCACATTGGCTATAGAAGTAAGAATTTCTACCAAGTGTACCCACATCAGATAAATTCAGTGCAAACTAAAAGTTTTGTTCATCCTTGAAGTGCATGTCCATACCTATTACCCAGATTTTTGCTGCTGCTATTAAGGAGCAAAGGCTGCATCTTGTTGAACTCTGACGCTCCTGTAGGACTGGAGACTGTGGGGCATGGGGAGACTTGGCTTCTGTTTATGAGGTACGTCCTCAGGAGAGGTCATTACAAGGCCGTCAGTTACCCCCAACAGGTACAGGAGGATGTGCTGCTTTGACACACATCCTTAGAGGAGACTCAGTGAGGGATTGAGGATTGGCGTATTCTGAGTCTCCCAAATCCAATCACACATCTACATTCCAGGTCTGGGGTCCAGCTCTGTCCCAGTCAGTGCCCCAAACCTCACATAAGTCAGTTGGTAAGGCTGTGAATTGATTGACATCAGGCAACCCACGTGACAAATATTGTAATTTCTTTTCTTCTTCTTTTTTTTTTTTCCTTTGGCTCTCTGTCTTGTAGCTATAAGGGACAACATTTCTTTTTTAACTATAGACAATAGAAAGCCCTTGAACTTCAGTTTTTACCTTTAGCCAAAGATTTAGGAATTTGAACTTGTCATCAGTACTGTAAGACATGGTCATCTGCTCCACAATCCGAACGTTTTATGTTTTTCATACAACAGTAGCTATATGGTCCTTTCATGGCCTTGCCATTAATAGGCCTGCTAGTCCAAAGTGACCACACGTGACAATTTGATGTAATTTTTGTCATTGTCACATGCCACAGGCTTCCCAAGTCCCATCCCTTAATACTAAATGGTTTTATTGTTTTCAGCACCAATTAGACAGATAAAAAATACTAGATTTCTCCATCTTTTCCTTGAGGATTGGCCGCTAATGGACAAATCAAAGAATCTCTGTAAAACTTAGAGAATCAAGCTCACAAACATAGGGAAGCCATATTGCCACAAGTGCAGCTGAAATTACTCCCTAGAACCTGTTTATTGAGGACATTGCTGATCTCGAAGCTGAACCCTAGATTCTTAGCTGACTCTATGTTGCACCTACCATGGGTGGCACGCAGGCACTGCTGCCCCTACAAACGGATGTGCCACAAATGCAACCTCTAGGAACACTTCCCCATGGTGCCAGTTTCTTTGTGTCCCTGGTCCATGCACCTATGTTTGTGTGCCTGGTTAGTTGAACCTAAAACACACGCCCGTGCTCTAGTTTCTAGAAAAGCTGAGAAATGGAGTGTGAAATTTTTAGCTTTCATTTTTGACTAAATCAATTCCTCTGAAAAAGTCCTCGTAACTTTTTGTGCCGGAGCCCATATACTGTCTTTGAGGCATATTTCCCCCAGGAACGTTGAAATAACGATCCCACGTTTCCTACCTGTCTTTAATCATGACTCTCTTAGCTCTTTCTTTGTACCTCCTATTATTTGCTTTCACTACTTAGTCCTCAACTTTTAGGCATGGAGGCTTCTTGCATGGAAATATATCCTGATTCCTTTCTTCTCTCTGATACCTCATCAATTTTAAAAGCTGCCTCAAGTTTCTCATTTTCTTTTTTATGCAGACATTTTCTGCCATTGTTCCCATCCTTGAATGTGTCCTTAAAATTCTCCAAATTGAAGGGTTCACGACTGTAACCTTAGTGATCATGGATGTAATGATTTCAAAACTTTTTAGTACTAGATTCCTTTCTTCAAATGAAATCCGCAGAACAGACAACAGTGCGGCTGATCTGTCTGAAGCGTGGGTATGTCTTCCAGCGCTTTCTCCACTAATGCACACCTTTTGTCAGCTGTACAGCCTCCCTTGGCTACCTGAATCAGTTGGGGGTTTGGAGTTGCAAAACAACAGACAGGGTAATTTATTGAAAGGATGTGAAGGCAGCTCAAAGAACTGAAAAGAAGGCTGAAGATTCCACTGGGAACCAGGCAGCAACAGGGGATCTCACTTAACAATTTTTATGCACAACACCGGAGAAGAAGTTCTAGTCAATGCAATAACTATAAATTTGTGGTCTGTGAGACAGGTAAGGAAGTGATCTATATAAGAAAGGTGCAAAATCCAATTAGACAGTAAAGACATTAGTTACAACCCCAGCGTAGGGAAATGGAAGGGGCTATTGTGTAGATTTCACTGAACTTTAGCAGACAGCAGAGATGGATGGAAATTGGCTGGGGTAGGGAGGGAGGCAGGTGGGTGTCAGATGTCACGTACCCAAATTAGGCAATTAAATTTATGGACAGTATTATAGCAAGTGTTGTGTCAGAAATTATAGTGGAAATAAAACAGCTAAGAAGTAGCCAGATGAAGCTGTTTGCAAGAAAAAGCTAGGACTTGAAAAGCCCCGTTTCTATGTAAAGAGGCTCAGTGCATTGACAAGCAGCTTGAACAGAATTATTCTGGAAATTGCCACTAGGTTCCAGGTCCCTATCCGGAATCTCTAACTATAGCCCGAAACTTTTTTATTAAGAGATGGTAAGTGACTTAACTCCGGGAAAGTGTAAAAATATGCATTAAGAAAAAAAAAGGTGAAATTGAATCTTTGGGATCTATATTTTTGTATCAAATTAAGAGCAAATTGAGTTGACCACAACTGTAGAAAATAAATGAAAAAACAATGAGGAATTTAAACATTGTAAAGTCACCTGAATAATGTGTGTTGTTTTGGTTTTAAATCTGAGATTTTAAACTTGTAATTTCAATGTGAAAAGATTTTTAATTATGATTTTAATTTTAAAAGAGTCAATGTTATTTGATAAGTTTTAAACAGTATTTATAAGTTTAAATAACCCAAATCATTAAATCTTTATTATTAGATTTATAGGAACCATTTAAGTACTTAAGAAAATTTTGTGTGCTTGATTTATAATTCCACCTTTTTATCTATTTGAAATACTTTAGAAAACTGGATATATTAAATATTTATTTGAAATGGAAAAGTATCAGATAATTAAATCAATCACATTTACAAAGACTTTCCAATATTTAGGAGGACATATAACTTGAGTGAATTTAATATTTAATATAAAATGTTCAGAATAATTGATAAACTAAAGTTGTATGTAAATGCTTGGGGGATTTAATATTTTAAATTTAGAAACTAATCAAGTATGAATTAACAATCTCTAGATGTGTAAGTGGATTTACCTGATATATTCACGTGTAAATTGAGCTAGATTCGCTTCCACTACAGCTTTCAGCTCATCATTATCCACCTTAGTCTCAGGTCGCCTACGTGGCTCATTTTCAAGATTAAAATCACCAGAACGGAACTTCTCAAACCATTGATGTACTGTGATTCATTAGCCACATCCTTCCCAAACACTTCCTTGATATTTTGAGCTGTCTGCGCTACACTGGTTTCACGAAAAAACTCATATTCCAAAATAACACGAATTTTTGACTTATCTATGGTTTTACAAAACTAGCTCAAAAAAAATTTGAAAGATAATCATAATCCAAACCAAGAGTTTGAAAGAATGAGGATGTACCTTCAAAATAAAAATAAAACAAGAAGTGTCAAAGTGAAATGTCGGAGATATCAACTGTCAAACTTATACTTAAGGAAATCGGACATTTCATACTTAATAACCTATTATTATTATTATTATTTTATCTACAATTTACATTTAAAATTTCAATATATTGACTGCTAATGAAAATGAATGCAAACATAAGAATTCCTTTCTGCACACAGACACTATCTTTAGACATTAAACAAAGCCTCGGCTGATAATTTTCCAAAAGTATATTGATGTGTTTTCACCAAGGGAAAGGAGAATGATGCTTGATAGACAGCCAAAAAGTTACAAATATTCACCACACTGTCCCTGAGGCAGAACCACAAAACCCTTAGGCCTCGTGGAACCCTCAAGCCCTCATGAAAACCACCAATGAAGTGCCCGAGTCTGGGAGTCAGAATATCTGGTTTGAATCTCAGCTCTGTCACCGTATGACACTGGGCAACTCACCCTATGCCACTAATTCTTAGTCTCCTCATCTGCAAAATGCTGCAACAATACCTGGGTTATAGAGTAGTGAGGATTTGGTAAAATAAGATGTGAACAAGTTGTATTAGCTAATCTGTAATATAACACACAATTGCCACATTTATCTGAGCTATTCCACACCGCCGTCAGTGGAACTGTACAATATTCCTTCATTCCTGCCCAAGTCTCGTATAATAATTCCACATTCTCAGACAAAGCATATCTATTTTCACACATCTCCTAGTCCCTTTCGGTTTCAAGTTTCATCTGGCACACACATGTTCATGCATATACATAAATAAGTAGTCCAATGTTAAGATGTAAATATTCATGTACTTTCTGGAGCTCTGATTATGTCCTCTTTCCTTTTATGTATTCGTTTATCCTCTAAAAGCAAGTTTCTAATTGTGTTTACTTATCTGTTCTTGTAGTCCCAATCTGCAGGGTTGCTTCTCTTAATTAATATGTACCATATTTAAGCCCTGGATAGTAATGTCTCCAATTTAAATATTACAGTTAGTGTTTTCATTATTCAACTTCTGTGCGGCAACTTTAACATACAAACTACTTTCTCTTCTTTCTAGTTGGCCTCCCCGATCATCATTCTGCATAGGCTTGACAGTCTTCTGCTTTGTACTGATTTTCTTTTCAGAATATATGAGTCCGTGACCTCTTAGCAGAATTAAACAGTCCACCTGTCAGAGGGAATCTGATTTTCATTGAACTCTCTCTGCTAGAGTTTCCCACATGTACCACACTGTGCCTCACTCATCCTACAACTTCTGTCTGGAATATACTTCCTTTCTTCTTCCCTTGACTAGCCCTTCCTCATTTATTTAGGCTTCTCAGAAACCTCATCTCCTAAACTTCTTCCCACTTGGGCCAAGTGTCTCTTCCATGTGCTTTCAGATCAGCCTAGAGGTGGTTCTCTCACTGTGCTTTTCATAGTATGTATCATTATCCACATGTTTTTATTATTTCCACTAGTCTGTGAGCTCCTGAGGTTAGGAACATCTCATTCATCTTTGAATATTTGGTACTTTATGCCGTTTGAAATTTAGTAGTTGCTATGGTCTGAATGTTTATGTCTCACCAAAATTCTATGTTGAAATACTAACCCCCAAAGTGACGATATTAGAAGGTCAGGCCTTTGAGGGGTGATCAGATCATGAGAGCTCCCCTTACAAAAGAGATGGCAGAGAGCAAGCTTACCTCTCCCACGAGAGGACTCACCAAGAAGGCACCATCTATGGGGGACAGGTCAGACCCTCATCAGACACTAAATCCACTGGCATCTTGATCTCAGACTTCCCAACCTCCAGAACTATGAGAAATAAATGTTTTTTGTTTATACGCCACTTAGTCTATGTTATTTTGTTATATCAGCCAGTAGGAGTTTAATAAGGATTTGTTAACTAAATTAAAGATTAACATGAATAAATAGAGTGACTTTATTTGAAGAAATCATGACCCAAATAGAAGAAAATATATTCTATTCTAAACCAAACTGAAAACATATCGTCTCAATTTCTAATAATGTTCTCCCCTTCGTTCAGTAACTCAGAGGAGAAACTTACTGTTAACCTGTTGTTTGTCTCTATTACGTCCCTCTCTTCCCCAGTATTGAGTCATTTATTGAGATCCTGTAGATCCTGTCTCCGCAATATCCACTGCATTAGCTTCTCCTTCCTCTTTCCATTGCAATCTCCCTTATTCATGCCCTGAATTATCTCAACAGCTTATTAGCCACCTCCCTTATTTCTCTTTTATAGTTCACCATAGATGTTGGTATCATCTTTCTTTTCCTTAAATACACTTATTGATACATCCTGATGTATATTGATGTATCAATTCCTGAATCAAAACCTTCAATGAATTCCTACTCCAAAATGTGGCAGTACATTTGTAACAGTATTTCAAAATGTAGCAGTTAAAAATTATCACCCTCTTTCAGGTAAAACATTTTGAAAATGCAGTCTATAGACATATGTAAAAATATATATTTATACATGTCTATATAAGTTGTTACTGTACTAATATGACAGGTACATTATTAAACAAGCAAAAAAATTTTAAAGGTTGAGATAAAGAGAAAATAAATTTTCCATAATTTTTATTTTACTTACTGTTTCAAAAAGTTTTTGACCTTCTAAATTTGTATTATTAATATTATAACATGCATGTTTATTTGCATATGCATATAATTTATATAGTATATATGCTTATTTTATATTTATATATTTTTATTTATAAATATTTATACTATATGTATATGTTTTATTATTTTTGAAAACCTTGATTTAATACTTTGTGATACAGCAACTGAAGTTGCTATTTCAGTTCCAGGTTCAGTTTATTTCAATTCCTAGTTCAAGGACTATTGTGGGGAAAAAAAAAAAAACAAAACCTCTCAATATTTCATAAAGGCACACTATATGAGTATACACCATTTACAGGAAGGTTCATCATAAATAAAATTGGATCTATATCCATATTTCAAACATCACTTTTTAGAGCAGTATATTTTGTCAGACCTCATCAGATTAGCTCTGCTTTCATCTTGTAATGTGGCTGTTGAACATCTTGTTCTTGGAGTAAAAGGAATGTCAACTCTGCCATATTTTATGTATTTGTGATCGTATTGTGAATGTTATTTTCAATCTGTGGGTTCCCTGAAGGAACCTCTCAAAGCTATTTGCCATTTTGTAAAGATGAATTTAGTTAAAATGAGATGACATAATCAATAAACCCACCTAACTGGTCCCCCATGACCTGCAAACCCATTGCAAGGTAGCAAATGTGAAGGTGCCCCCCAACCTCTCAGCATCATGGAGCCCCCACTCTTCCCTCAGGCTGCCTCCCATACTGTACAGGGAATGCGATGTGTGACCTTGAAACACAGGCGGTGAAGGAACCAGATTCAATGAATACAGTACATTTTAGTAATGCTTAATTTCTTTCATTTTTAAAATTAAAAATAAAAGCTAACTGAAGTTTTGACATCTTCTCAAACCCCGATGCATTCTCTTATGTATATCCTGGGGTTTATGTTCCACTTTGGAGAACACTAGTGGAGAGAATCAAATCCATACTGCTGTCTCTGGACTCCAGGGGCTGTAGAACTTAACCCCAAACCCATCCGAGAACTATGGCTCTCGCTGCTGCCCTGTATTTACTTTCTGCTGCACTCCAGGGAGTCTTAACCCAGGTCTCTAAGCATGCCCAGTGCTCACCCTCCTCATAGGAACACGCACTCCCTTCTGCGTGGAATGTTCACGTTCTGTCCTCTTTCCACCTGTATTGCCGCCTACCAGTTTTCGCCTTCATGAAACTTCCTTCCATCTGGGTATGATTCTTTTTACCTCATCTGAATGAAGGTTCGCAGAACTTAAAGGTTCTCTTTGGCACTTGAATTAGAACTAATTACGCACATGTATTATCTCTTCTATGAGTAGATTGTAAACATCTTACGAAGAGGCACTGGGTCTCATTAAGTTTTCTGTTCCCAAAAATAACCCTCTTTTTGGTGTAAGTATTCATTTGGAGGCAATGTGATACAATAAAACAATATGGGTTTTGGAATCAGAAAAACCTGACTCATGGAAGAAAAATTAGCATTATTGTGAAAACTTTGGAAAGGAAGAACTTTCTATCATTTACAGGTGTCCAGCAAGGGAATGATCATAAATTGCCTCTGCCTAGAAGGAGGGAAGCAGGAACCAGCTGCCAATTCCTCAGAGATGTTGAGGAGGAGACTTCTTTATTTGTTGGGACGTCAAACTAAAGCTCCTTTTAAGAGCGAGCATGAGTCTTCGATTTGGAGCAGAAACACCACATCTCTAAAGGCTACACTATTTTCAAAATGAGAAGCGATTTTAGATTTTGATAGGTTTAAGATTTTGATAGGGTTGGTCATCCTTTTACATATGAACTAGCTCAGTAATTGATTATGTACAAGTTTATTTTAGAGGAGGTCGTCCTGCTGACAATAAGAAATATTAAACCCATTCATTCAGTGTGACATCATCCAGCCATCCTCTGTAGGTATACACAATTGGGGAAATTTGGGCAATAAAAGTTACATAATTTATTGAAGGACTAGTTTTGCCATCTTTCATACCAAATTTTGCCCATTTAGCAATCAGAAGAATAGCTGCAAACATTGTGATAGAACTGTTTGTAGCCTACCAGCACAAGTATAAAACTCACACTCACACACTTCTGTGGTACTTAAAATCCTCGGCATTAGGGACTCCTCTGAGAGATAATATGACAATACACTTTTTAATTAAAACCAATATTTCCAGAAGGTGCTTCATACTTATTTGAGGTGTCCTCTTATTCCAGTTTGGGAAACACACAGGGGTATTATTTGATTCTGGATGGTGAGAGTGAAAAATGGCATAGCACCTTGAAATTACTTAAAAATAAGAGAAGATCCACAATGTGGAGGGAGTGGAACACAGGTCACAGTAACTCAGAGTCACCACTGTGGCAGCCACTGTCCAGCCACCCTTCAGGTGGCTGAGCTTCAGCCCTGGGGTTGCATGGCCCATCGGCAATCAGAACCGGCTTTTAAGGGTGTTCCAAACTCTGCCACCTTTGGACACCTGAAGAAGCTCCCTGGTGTGTCTATGGAGGGCAGTTCTTGTGTCTGTCAGTGAATCAAGTGAAAGAGTATAGACTCATTCTCCGTTTTATCTAATCAATACATTTGTGTTATGCTTGCCCACCATGTTTGCGCAATCCTCTTCTCCTATTTAATTTCCCCCAGAGCAGTGCAAGGAAAATGAACTAACTCAGAATTCAGCAAATTATATTATAGCATCAGCTTTTTAAGAGTATTGATATTTGATTGCTGGCACAGAGCCACTGAGTCTCTTAAGAGTGAGGAGGAGGAAGTTCTATGTTAAAAAAGGAAAAGGAAGAGGAGGAGAGGAAAAGGAGAAAAGAAAGGGAGGGAGGAAGGAAGGAAGGAAGGAAAGAAGGAAGGAAGGAAAAGGGGAGGGAGGAAAGAAGGAAGAAGGAGGGAGGGAGGAAGGAAAAAGTTAAAAACAGGAAAAGAAAAGAAAATGCTCCCTATGTAGTTTGTCACTATCGACCAATTTTGAGAGTCCCTAGTGGTTTTTAAAGTGGGATCCCTGGGCAGGGAACTTAAGATCACCTGAAAACGTATTAGAAATGTAAATTCTCAAGCCCCACCCTATACCCAATGAATCTGAAACTTTGAGGACAGACTGGGCTCAACAATCTGCATTTTAACAAGTCCTCCAGAGGATTCTGATACACACTGAAGTTTGCATTCTGCTGTGGTGTAGAATAAGTGTGTTTCCCAGGGAAGGAATATCCAAATATGACAGGCTCCAAAAAGAAGCTGTATCTCTACAATAACGTTGTTTCCTGTCTCTAGTTCTCTCTGGTTTTCACAGACCTACAGAGATGGCGTATTTATTTATAAGAAAATAAGTAAAAAGTGGAATTTGCATTCTGGTTATTGTGTACATGCTTCATCTATTTTCCTAATTAATCGTGAGACACCTTGAGTTTTAAGAACATGTGTTATTCATCTATATACTCCACAGCAACAATGAGTATAATGGTTTATACATTTAATAAATATTTGTTAATGGTAAAAATAAATTGTTCCCTTATAAAAAGCAAGTTTTATGTTTTGAATGCACAAAAGCATCTAGGTAGAGGTGGTGGATCTCTAATTAGTGCTAAGTGAGCTTTGTGTTACATTTTGATCTACTGTGAATATTAAAAACATGACAAGTATGTTAATATTTTAAACATAGTGGAAGTTAATTACTGCAATGAAGAAAAACAATTCAAATTAAGTATCATACTAATTTCTGATCAATAGCATCATTTTTCTACACTAAGGAAAATTGTATTCTTAGGTCAGTCCAAGCTTCTTAAAATATATCCAGTAAATAAATCATGGTTGGTGATGATAATATGGATATCAGGGTTATAATATCTTTAGATAAAGAAATCATTGGAAATTTTTTTGTCATTCCTGGCAATCTAAAACAAATTTATGCTGATCAGCAAATTGGCAAATATTTGCCAGTAACCAACCTACTAGAAAAAGTACGTTATTACTAAAATAAGATGAATTTTGAAAATGCTAAGAAAGACCATAAATTCAAATGCAGATGGTTAAAAGCAATTTCTTTCATGAGAACAGATTTATGGCTCAGTTAATCAATATTTGAATTAGATGTGTGTAGCTCAGTTGTTAAGCCATTTCTCTACAAACTGCAAATTAATATTAATGAGGAATTCAATGACATTCAGCAGAAGCATTCTGTCACTATGCTAGAGTAATCATTGATCTTAATTTTAAATATTAATGCAATGCAATTTTTTTGTCAGCGTAAGGCAATAATTGCACAGAAACAGCAAGACCTAAGTCAGGTGAGACTCTATCATAGTAGATTTGAGAACAAAGCTGTCGACGGTGACTGGTTAGCATAATGTGAATCACTCTCCAGCAATCGGCAGATGATTATGAATGATTACATCTCTCTTAATAAACAGCTGACCATTAGGGTTATTTGGTTCCCAGTTTGTGGCCAGTCTGCTTAAAGAGCTATCTGGTGGCAGAGATGGAGTGGTTCATTCTGAACAAGTAATTCAATCATAAGGCCAAGGAACAGAGCCACCAAAACCAGCTGACGCTTTGTACCAGGGGAGGGACAAGCAGAGGGAAAAGCTTGAGAAAGCAGTGACAATAAGAGAGCCCTCTCAGCAACCTTAGTGATGTCCTGGGATCTTGGCCTGAGAGGCCTGACAAAATATGGACAGCATGTTATCAGGCCTAGTTCTACTCTTTACATCCAGTAGATTGAAAACAGGATATTCCAATAATCTTGAAGCAGAGAAAACTTTCACTTTTCTCGGGGGGGCGGGGCTCTTTAATTAAGGTCAAAGTCTAGTTTACCATCTCAGAAATGTCCAGAACAAAAAGTAGCCAGATCTTATCACCCTGGCAGGGTCCCTAAACAAGATTCAATCTCTCTTTGGGATCTCTGACATAGAAAACATATCAGATGAGTGGCAATATATAAAGAGAAATGCTCTCTTTTCCAGGCTGAGATAACCTCATACCCATTAGGATGACGACTATTAAAAAAAACACACAAAAAATGAAAAAAAACCAATGTTGGTGAGGATGTGAAGAAATTGTAACTTTGTGCACTGTTGGTAGAAATGTAAAATGGTATAACTGCAGCGGAAAGCAGCACGGTGGTTCTTCAAAAAACTAAAAATAGAATTACTATGTGATCCAGCAATTCCACTGCTCGGTATATACCAAAGATAATTGAAAGCAGGATCTCAAAGAGGTATTTGTGCACCCATGTTTGTACCAGCATTATTAACAGTAGCTAAAACCTGGAAGCAACCCAAGTGTCCATGGACAGATGACTGGATATGCAAAATGTGGTATATAGATACAGTGGAATATTATTCAGCCTTAAAAAGGAAGAAAATTCTGATACATGCTACAACATGAATGAACCTTGAGGACACTATGGTAAGTGAATTAAGCCAATCATAAAAAGACAGATACTGTATGATTCCACTTATTATGAGGCACTTAGAGTAGTCAAAATCATGGAGACAGAAAGTAGAATAGTGGTTGCCAGGGGTTAGGGGGATGGCAGAATGGAGAGTTGTTGTTTAATGGATATACAGTTTCTGTTTTGCAAGATAAAAAGAGTGCTAGAGATGCATGGTGGAGGTGGATAGCAGTTTCTTCACAATTAGGTTCAGTATGCATTATTGGCAGGAATGTCATTCAAGTTGATGCTGTGTTCTTATTTCATCCTATCAAGTGGCACAGAATTCCAATTTGTCCAATTACCAATGATATTCACTTTGATTATTTGATTAAGGTGGTGTCTGCCAAGATTCTTCACTGTAGAATCACTCCCTTCTAATTTCTATTTTAATTAGTGTTTCGTGGGAAGGTAATTTGAAACCATATAATATCCCATTTCTCATCTTTGAACTTTAAGCTTATTTGTTTAAGACTTATGGTTTCCTGTTTTATTCAATGAGTCATAACCCTTTGCTGTCATTATTTCTTTTAATGTTCAAATTGCCCCGATCTTGGTCGGTGGGAGGCCATCCAAACTGGCTTCTGTGTCCTTTTGCTACATTTCCATTATTCTTTGAGTATTTGCTTGCTTTCTGTCATAATAAGATATTCCAGGCTCATCTCATGCTTTCCCTTTAAACGGGCCATGCACAGTTTGCCGCAATCCATATCACTATAGTTGTTATAACTACTGAGGTCAAATGTCAGTTGCCATTTATCATCAAGCAACATTTTTTCTTGTAGTAGAAAAGTATCAGTTTTCATGGATCTTCCAAAAGCCGGTAAATAAATGACAAAGAAGGCCACTTGAATTTTCCTATACTTGGCCCTACTTTACCCATGTATACTTCATATCTGGTCTCCGAACGCATTTGAATTTGAGACTTTTCACTTAAGTAATTTAACTTGCCATCCACATTGAGTCATTTTGGTTAGAAAGTCCATGTTGGAGGATTAAATTTGAATAGAAAAAGAGGTTGAAAGGAAAGGAGAGGTGGGAGAGTAATTTTATATGTAGGAAAGATATGAATGTAAATTTCTTTTTTTTTTTTTAGCATATTATGGGGTTACAGATGATTAGGTTACGTACATGCCCTTTGCCCCCTCTCCCCTCCAAGTCCGAGCTTCAAGTGTGTCCATTCCCCGGGAAGTGCGCATCGCACTTATTGTTTGTTTTTTACCCTACCAGGAGTTACAAAAGTCATAATCCAACTTCCACCACCTTATTGACCCTTGCCTTGAATGCCATGTGATCATTTAACAAATATTTATTGATCCGCTATTCTGTGTCAGTTACTTTGCCAGACACTTTGGAACACAGAGGTAAACAAGATGGATGAAAGCAAATATGGTCAAGTTACAAAAGGTAAAGT
>CAUYRB010114083.1:0-43541 GCA_963574695.1 Propithecus perrieri
CTAGAGTGCCGTGGCGTCAGCCTAGCTCACAGCAACCTCAAACTCCTGGGCTCAAGCGATCCTCCTGCCTCAGCCTCCCGAGTAGCTGGGACTACAGGCATGCACCACCATGCCCGGCTAATTTTTTCTATATATTTTTAGCTGTCCAGCTAATTTCTTTCTATTTTTAGTAAAGACAGGGTCTCGCTCTTGCTCAGGCTGGTCTCGAACTCCTGAGCTCAAACAATCCGCCCGCCTCGGCCTCCCAGAGAGCTAGGATTACAGGCGTGAGCCACCGCGCCCGGCCCACTCGCTGCTTTTTGTGGTGGTTGCATGGTGTGATCTGGGATCTCTGGGGATCGTCCCACTCTTCTTTGGGGGGACAAGTAAGACCCCGTTGCCGAGCGATGTTCCGTGTGAAGGAGGAAATGAATTTCACGGAAGGAAATGAGTAGACCTCGTGCAGTATCTCAGCCAAAATGGAATTGAGTGACACACTTCCCTTTATCCTCGTCCCCGGCACAGTGTGAGAAACCTCGGTTGTGTCCCACACCACGCACAGAAGGAAGGCTCGATGCGCTGAGCTTGGGTCGGGTGCCAAAGCCAAGCGAGAGTAGGACGGTGGTTAGCACGTCAGCAGATTTAGACATAAAGGAGCGCAGACTGTAGGGAAAACCAGCGAAACCCAGGAGGTCTTTGGTGCATTCAGCCTGAGCTCAGGCGAGCAATGCAGCAGGAACCCAGAGGCATCTTCGTTTATTTCACGCCTCCCTGGTCCATGTGGCCCGTGTCCTGCTGGTCGTGACGTCCTCCAGAGCTGACCTGTGAAAGTGCACAGCGTCTCCTGTCCCTCCTCTTCTCAGATTACTCTGCGTGGCTCCCCGCGGCGCACGGAGTAAAATCCAGACACCCCAGAGAGGCATTTGAGCCTCTTCCTGAGCTCAGGCGACGTTCGAGGTTTATCTTGCACCACGTAGATCCCCGGTTTTAGAAACCGAAAGACGGGCCGCACAGCGGACGCAGCGGTGGGACTGTGTCAGGCGGTGAGGGCCGCTGTCCTCGGGAAGTCGGGAGGGGTGGAGGGGAATTCCGACGCCCACTGGGGCGGGCTGGCTCTTGGCTTTTCTCTGCCTCTCTCTGCCAGTTGACGTTGATATGCTTAGATCAGGCCGACAAGATAGTCCCCCTCGTACGTCTTTTGTGGGTACTTTGGAAGACTCAGTAAGAGTTTTCTGTCCCCTCCACTCATCCTGTGGTTGTTATCTCCCTTCTGGTTTTCTTATTTGGTGAGTGTATTAGTTATCCATTGCTGCATAACAAATGATACCCCCACAAAAAAAACTTAGTGGCTTAAAATGACATTTATTATCTCCTAGTGCCTGTGGGTCTGGAATTGGAGCAAGGTTTGGCTGAGTCCCCGGTTCAAGGTCTCCCACTAGGCTGCCTTCGAGGTACTAGTCCGGGCCATTTCGAGACTAGACCGGGGAAGAATCCACGTCTGAGCTGACGCGTGTGGATATTGGCAGCATTCGGGTCCTTGCCGGCTGCTGGCTAAAGCCGTGCCTGGTTCCTTGCCACGCGGGCCTTTCTATAGAGCAGCTGACGGTGTTGCAACTTGCTTCATCAGAGTGAGTGAGCGAGAAGAGCCAGAGAGAGAGAGAAAGAGAGAGAAAGTGAGACAGAGAATGAGAGAGAGAGAGAGAGAGAGAGAATGAGAGAGAAACAAGATGGAAGTCACGGTCCTTTATAACCTAATCTCTGAAGTGACATTGTATCGCTTCTACCTTATGAATTAGAAGCAAGTCACGAGGTCCAGCCCACACTCAAGGGAACGAGATTCTATAAGGTCCTGAATGCCAGGAAGAAGGGACCTCTGGGAGCTATTCAGAAGCTGTTCACCACAGTGAGTGAAATGGTTGTATCAGTCTACTGAGAAGTCAGGGGTAGATATTCTCCTAAAAACATGTTCCTTATGGTTATGGAACTTTAGAGATAACACAGTTTTCCTGACACAGCCTCTCTTGTATGACATCCAGGGTCTGCTTCCCACGTTTCTTCTGCACGTACGCACCAAAGAGAGATGGTGTGTTCTCTCTTGCCTTCCAAGTGAACATCCTCTTACAAGTCAAGACATAATTCTTGCCTTTGAGATTACCTTCTAGAAGACAAATATACAAGTAAGGTCTAATATCAGGTAGACTGTAAAATGCTAATGAACAAAGTACAATATGCAAGGAAAAACAAGGGAGAAATTTTGGTTTGAGATGAAGAGCTTTGGAAGAGGTGTGATTTGAACATGGCATCTACCAATACCAAAGACCTGGAGTTGGAAGAAGAACATTCTAGCTTCAAGGCTTAGAATGAAAAAGGCTCAGAGCCAGAAGAACCTAAGTCTTATCGGGGAGTGGCTATTATTTGCATTTGACTGCAGCTGGAGGCCAGGGTCCCTGCGGGAAATCCATGCTCTGGAAAGTAGACCAGGAATAGTAAGGTGAGACCAGAAATGCCACCTGGAGGGGGTTGGGCTCATTTTGTATACCGTGAGAGCCACTGAAAACAAGGGAATCTTTGTTCCAGAAAACCGAGTGGCCCCGTAGAAAGCTGATGCTGGCAAGAGACTGTCTGTAAAAGTCAAGCAGTAGACGAGCGGTCCAAATGCTAGATGGTCTTCACCCGAACCTTGGTAGGAGCAGCAAGATTGAGATGGGGAGATGTGACTTGCTTGTCCCTAAATGTGATATTCCATCAGTGACAAGACACACCATTTTTTATAGTATAACTAATTTTAAAAAGTCAACAGTTCAGTTATGACATGATGCTAAGACACCAGCCATGAAAAGATGCATCTTTACTTCAGAGGTAAAAAAGCGTACGTCTTAAAATTGATGAAATACAATAAATAGCATTAGAAAGATGACATTTACATTTTGGACTTAAGCAACTTGGAGGAGACTGATGCCATTAATAGGAGTCATGGGAGCAGAGGAATGACAAAGGGGCTCCGAAAGAAAAGATGAATTCTCTTCTGGACGTCCTGAGTTGGCCGTCTCTGAGAGCTATTCACATGCAGATGTCTGGCAGGCTATTGGGAATGCTGGTTTGGGACTCAGGGAAAAAGTTATAAAAAAAAATTGGACTAGGTTAATGAATGGATTATTTTGAAGATAAATCTTTATGCTTAAGTACATATGAAGACAAATTATTTCTTTTTCTATAACCACAAACTGTGAAGTTCCCCCTGCCCCAAACTGTGGTCTTATCTTTGGAGCATTTGGTCTACGGTGGCAGGGACTGAGGGAAAGAGGGAGGTGTGATTGGAGGAGTTTGAGCCCATTGGATAAGTCATTAGCAATCGCACTTAAACTGTGACAAATAACAGCTTAGATCTTCGTACAATTGACAATTTATTGAGATATAATATCCGCCCAACCGTGTACCCTGTAGCCTCTCTTATACCCCCGGACATTTCATTCTTTTTTTTTTTTAATTTTATTATTATTTTTTTTATTTCAGCATATTATGGGGGTACAGATGTTTAGGTTACGTATGTTGCCCTTGCCCCCACCCAAGTCCGAGTTTCAAATCTGTCCATCCTTCGGGTGGTGCGCATTGCACTCTTTGTGTATGCAAATACCCGTCCCCTCCTCCCTCCTCCCACCTCCCCCTCCCCTCTCCCCCCTGCCAACATCCAATAGATGTTATTCTTATATGTGCACTTAAATGTTGATCAGCTAATACCAATTTGATGGTGAATACATGTGGTGCTTGTCTTTCCATTCTTGGGATACCTCACCTAGTAGAATGCGTTCCAGCTCTATCCAGGAGTATACAAGAGGTGCTATATCACCATTGTTTCTTAAAGCTGAATAGTACTCCATGGTATACATATACCAAATTCTTGCTAAAAGTATCTGTAGGTGAAAGATGAGAAATTGCTTAACGAATACAACATACACTATGTGGGTGGTGGCTACACTAAGAGCCTAGACTTCACCACTATGCAATATATCCATGTAACAAAATGACACTTGTACCCCTTAAATTTGTACAAATAAAAACATATTTTTAAAGAAGTATCTACACCCCATTAAAAGTTGCTACTCAAGTCTCTGAGGCCAGATGTGGTGGGAGCTCTCAGCAGAGTTTAGGGTGTGATCACAAATGCTGCATTGTGCGGCCAAAGAAATTGAGTTAAAAAATGAATATTGAGTCCTGGGGCGACACACTTCTTCCTCCTTCCACATCAGGAAAAGATGCGTTGTGAAAATTAAATGAGGAAATGCATGTTATAAGCGGGCACTGTGCTATAAATGCTTCCACGACCAGGTACTGCTTAGCAGTGAGAGGTGGATTGTGTGATGCCCTCAGAACATGATCTAAGACTAACAATCCACCCCAGTCCAACATGTTATCAAGAAACGCCCAACACACTCTATTTTATTCCATTCTGTTCGTCCTGCCGCGACTTCACTGGGACTAGAAACCTCGTCACCCACATAATTCATCAGCGGTAGCAAAGAACGTTGAAGCTTCCAAAGTAATTTGAGGCAGGACCTAGTGATTAACCTGATTTACCCATAAAATAGAATCTTCATTTTTTGTGTGTGTTTCCACTCAAATTTTAACAAAATACTATAATGAGGCTTAAAGTGTTTTTGCTATTTTTATACTGTATTTTTGAATGAGTTTATAATAATTGCCATTCTGTTTTCCTAGTTTCTTTGTATTTAAATGTTTTTTTTTAATTTAGATCAGCTTTTAGAGGCTACGACATCAGGTGTTTTATCACATACTGATGTATATAATTATGTAAGATATATAAAATATTTAATTTATTCATTATAATTAATATATTATTATATGTATACTACATATATATTAGAACTGAAGGAGGTACATCTTCAAAACCCAATAAGAACATACACTCTAACTCGATATCATTAAGATTAGCAGTAAAAAATTAAACACCAGAGGCTGCAAAACCTAGCATATTGGGAAGGTGAAAAAAAAATCAAGTGTCTATGGCTAATTAGCAAGAAACTACAAACAAAATGAGAAAAGATCAGCTTTATGAGAAAAAAAATTATCGAGAGAAAAAGAAGTCCCTGTACTGGAATTATATAGACAATTAATAGAGCTCTCTTTTCTAATGTGGGTATGGAGACAGTCAAGCTATTATTTTCCTGAATTCTCTGCTTTTTAAAAATGCAAGTGGAAGCTCCCTTGGATGTATTAATAGCCAAAACTACATAATATATACAATATGTTCAGTCCCTCTATTTGCAGAATTTGAATTAAAATCCTTTTTAATATTCTTGGAAGACAAATGAGAACGGGCATATACGGTTTCCTGAAAGTGAGATTTTACGAACTAGTTCAAAATTTCAGCCCCCAGGGAAAACGTAAGCTCGGTATTAGATTTAACTCCCTTTTTTTTTTATTTGGGGAACCATGCTACTTGTTAGGAAAAGTCCAGGAAACATCATTTGCTGGACAGCAGTGCCCCACCAAGACCCCTCTCACCGTCTTAATCCTGACACCTTCGGAATTACAGTCAATCAGATCTCCTGGGTCCAATTTCAGAAACCGAAACCTAAGGCGAGGTGTTTGAAACTGAGACAGTATTAAAAGAAAAATACTTTTCAATTGGTTCCATGACTATTTTACTAGAGATTCTATTTTATTTTGTGTCTGGGGGAAGGGACACCTGTTTTATATGAAGCCATCCCAACTATGATTAATCCGGGCATCGTGTTTATTGCAATCTTAATGGTTCAAACCGTGGAGTTGGTTTGAAAGGTCTGAGATGAACATAGGTTAAGACAAGCGTAACTATACCTCCTGGACCCTTGTCAAATCATGGAAAACCTCTTGGTGCTGATGACATCATCGGGTAAGCAAGCGAGCGTCTGCTCCCTGCCGTTAAATTGAGCTCATTTCATACAGGTGTGTTCCCAAGTCTGTGCACAATCCCCCTGCATTTGAACACACCGTTATATCTTCCCAACGCATCATCTCCCCTGACCTTTACAACCTTGGAGTCTCAGTATTATGATCGTCATGTGTGGAGGTGGCTGGAGGTGACTACCTTTAGCAAGACCAGCTTGCAAGGTGGACCATTGGCTGGTGCCTTAATTGGCTTGTCTGCTGTAAAAAAATCTATAGGCCAAATGGCTTAAATAGCGGACATTTATTCTCCTACAATTCTGAAGTCTGGAATGTCCGAGGTCAAAGTGCAGGCTCTGACTGGTTCCTGGTGAGGAACCCATCTGGGCTAGGAGGTGGCCACCTTCTCCCTGTGCCCTCACGCAGCAGAGAAAGACAGAGCTCTGGTGTCCCTCCTTACAAAACATTGATCCTGTCTATGGGGTCAGGGGTTTGGCCTTATGATCTCGTTTAAGCTTAATTAGCCCCATAAAATCCTTCTCTCCAAATGCAGCCTCAATGGGAATTGGAGCTTCAACACATGAATTTGGTAGAGGGAGCAGAATTCAATCCATAGCTTCTGGCATCTGGGAACTTGGATTTCAGGAGAGGCAGCCACTATCCCCAGCATCCACAAGAGCAGCTCACTGTGTCTAACCTGTTTGAACAACATGATTTATGCTGAACACCTGCCTTTCCCCCCAGAGTTCAGAATTTTGGAACATGCTAGGCAGAGGGTGCTTTCACAAACAGCCCTCAGTAAAACCTTCAGACCTGTAGGCTCAGGCTAGAGCTTCCCTGGTAGCCAACATTTCACAGAAGTTGTCACAAATCACTGGATGAATTAAGCACGTCTTGTACATGTCCACGGGAAGAGGACTTTTGCAAATGCTCCCGTGCCTGGTTTTCTGCAGACGTTAACCCATGCACCTTTTCTCTTTGTTGATTTTGTTTTCTATCTTTTGGCTGCAATATATCCTAGTTCTGAATGCAAATATATGTTGAGTCCTGTGATTCCTCCTAGAAAATCAGCAAAGCTGGGGGCAGCCTCGGGGACCCCCGATATAGCCCCTGTAACGTATTTGATACTCACAGCTGTTGAGGGGCTCACCTGTGACCACACTCTAATGAGGAGGAGAGCCACTAATAGAAATAAAACACAGACCAATCTCCATAGCTAATCATTCCTCCATGACACCACAACTTCTGGCCTCAAGTTCCTTTTGCCAAAGTCAAAGAAAAATTCTCTATCAAAACAGTTGCTTCCAATCTTGAAAAAATAGCTTATTCTGCCATATACGTGTTGTTGCAGTCCAGGATTCTGTTGCAACATGCTTTGCAAATCTCTACGCATGGCTGGTATTTTATATAATAGAAATAAGAAAATAAAAGCTTCCAGGAAAAAAATGTTCCTACCCCACAGCTCACCTATTTATTAGATATTTTAGTGGAGGAAAGGGCTTACCATATTTTCTGAAATCTAATATATGGTTGACGTCCTCTTGAAATTGTTCATAATTCCATCTAGTGGTTAAAGTCATTAACTGCAGCTTAATTGATACTTACATCCGGTCAAAACAGTCCATGATCCTATCATTGTCATGATCGAGAAGTTGACCATCATTGGTCAATAAATTCCATTTAATATCCTTCTCATCAGAAAAATGGAGAAATAATATATAGTGTACATGTAAGAGTTACAAGGGCAAAAGATCATGTGTTCAGGAAAACAAGAACAATAAAAAAGAAATAATCACCCCGAATGACAGAACAGCATGCAGATATGATGTTCAAATCCCTCTATATAAGGAAAAATCTCAATGTCACACAGCACAACACTCACCCAAGGTATGAAAAGCACGAAGATCGATCAATGCAGAAATGGTTGATAAAGAACTCTTGATATGCTGTGTTTAAAATATATGGATAAACCCGATCGTGACTTTTTTCTTTTGCATTTGGGAAGAAGTTGCAGATACTGAAAAAGATTTAAGAGTGGCAACAATGGGAATGGTGAATCAATACATATGCATTGATTAAAAGCCAATAGCGCTGATACACACGCACACACACACACACACACACACACTAAGTTCAGATAGATCATCAGTGATTTTAAAAAGCATACATGTCCCTATCTGTAAAGTAACATGCTTCGGCTAACTCTATATGAAGGGTGGCCTTAAATTCAGTGCCCATTTGACATGCAATGAACACTTATTGGGCTCCTACATTAAACAATGCAATATACTATGTAAGCATCAAGGGTTACATTACCTGGCTGCAACAAAGTTTGAATCCAGGACTGTGTAATCTACTTGGGAGAAGCAATATACTAAAACAAGTGTAAATATGGAACCAAAAAGTGATTACCTGTCTGAGCGACACCTCTGTGGCTGATCACTCAGGATCACCCACTTCTAAGATAACTTATTGGCCTGTTGTGCTCAACATGGCACTTTAAGGGCTGCAGCAAAAAGAAATTTGGAATATCGTGGTGCTGTGAATTTTGCTGGCATGGGGGCACCGTATTCAGTGAGGCTTCCCTTTAGAAGGAACTGAAAATTCTCCTCCCAGTCCCAACTGGGTCTAAGAACAGGCAGGTGTTAAGGAAAAAACGAGCATTTGCTGCTCACGTGAGACCCCATAGAGCGTCACATGGCATTGTCCCTTCCTAGGAAAACACAGCTGGCGTTTTTACAGCCGGAGCTGCAGGGACCGACACCTTCCTGAGACGCTCTTGAAAAAGGACTTGGATTTCAAGACCCTTCTTTGAGCTATATGATGCTCCCACGAAGGCATCTTCAGAAGGGCTTGCATGGGCATCTGCCATCCGGCAACGAGGTCCCGAAGAGACATCCACAAAAGGACGTCAATGTCCATCATCCGCCTTTTTCCAAAGATGGAGAAAGTCCCAGGTGGACCCATCACATAGAGGCTGCTTTCAGCCACTAGCACTTAACTGAACTGTCAGGCTCAATTTATATGATGGTCTGGGTCCTCGTGTGGGGTCCCCTGCGTCTCTACTGGTGTCTGCAGGGCCAGTTATATAATATAATTTCCAGTGCTCCGTGCAACAGGGAAGTGTCAGCCTCTTGCTCAAAAAAGTAAGAAGGAGCTATTCCCTTTTCTCTGTGATATCTCTCTGTCTCTCCACCTGTTGTAGTGTTTTCATTTGCTTTTTACATTTTTTTATTCTAAAATATCTGACACACAAAGATTGCATATATTCAAGGTGTGCCAAAGGATGGTTTGGTTTAGGTATACGTCGTGTGAAGATCGTCACAATAAAATTGATGAACACACCCATCACTCCCACGCTGTACATTAGATCTGCAGATTTTGTTCAACCTATAACTTAAAAGTTTGTACACAGGAGCTCTCACTCTCTTTTGTAGAATGGAGGCTGCCCCATTCTAAAAATAAATATATATATAAAAAATAAATAAAAGTTTGTGCAATTGACCAATATCTTCCCATTTCGTCTGCTCCCCAGCCCCTGGTAACCACCATCCTACTCTCTGTTTCTGTGAGTTTAACTTTCTTTGATTGTACATATGAGTGAGATCACGCAGTGTTTGTTTTTCTGTGCCTGGCTTATTTCTTTTTTTTTTTATATTTGTTTATTTCAGGATATTACAGGGGTACAAATGTTTAGGTTGCATATATTGCCTTTGCCCCACCCGAGTCAGAGCTTCAAGCGTGTCCATCCCCCAGATGGTGTGTCTGGCTTATGTCACTTAACATAATGACCTCCAGGTTCATCTGTGTTGTTGCAAACGACAGGATTTCCTTCTTTTTAAATATTAAATAGTATTTCATTGTGTGTATATACCATATTTTCTTTATCCATTTATCCAGTGAAAAACACATAGTTTTTTTCCCCATATCTTGGCTATTGTGAATAACACTGCAATGTACATGAGACTGCAGATGTCTCTCTGAGATATTTATTTCATTTCCTCACATGTATACATAGAAGTGGGATTTCTGGACCGTATGTTAGTCCTGTTTTAATTTCATGAGAAACTTCCATAGTGTTCTTCATAGATGGCTGTACTAATTCACATTCCCACCAGCAGTGTGCAAGAGTTCCCTTTTCTCCGCGTTCCCACCAACATTTGTCCTCTCTTGCCTTTTAGCTCCTTAATATTGATTTTGGCAATAATTTTTTTTTATATCACACCAAAAAGCATAGGCAGCAAAAGCAAAAATAAGCAAGTGTGACTGCATCAAAGTGAAAGACTTCTGCACTGCCAAGGAAACAATTAGCAAAATCAGAAGGCACTGTACGGAATGAGATTGTTTGCAACCCATATATCAAGGATATAGTTCCCATCCATATATCAGAGAAAGAGTTAATATACAAGGATAAGAGTAACTCATACATCTCCAGAGCAAAAGAAAAAAAAAGCACTGAATTAACAAATGGGTAAAAGGCCTGAATAGACATTTTTCCAAGGAAAACAAAAGCCCAACAGTTGAACAAAAAGGGGCTTGCTATGGTGTAGACGTTTGTCCCTTCCAAACCAAAGGTTTTATATTTTTTTTGAGACAAAGTCTAGCTCTGTCACCCTGGCTAGAGTGCCATGGCATCATCACAGCTCACTGCAACCTCAAACTCCTGGGCTCAGGTGACCCTCCTGCCTCAGCCTCCCGAGTAGCTGGGATTACAGGCACGCACCACCATGACAGGCCAATTTTGCTATTTTTAGTAAAGACGGGGTCTTGCTTTTGCTCAGGGTGATCTCGAACTCCAGAGCTCAAGCAATCCTCCCACCTCGCCCTCCCAGAGTGCTGGGATTACAGGTGTGAGCCACCACGCCCAGCCCTCATGCTAACATTGATTCCAATGGGGGAGGTAGGGCCTAATGGGAGGTGTTGGTGTCATGGGGTTGGATTTCTCATGCATAGACAACTGCCCTGCATAGGACGGGAGTGAGTTCTTGCTCTATTAGTTCCTGCAGAGATCCTTGTTAAAAAGACCGTGGCACCTCCCCTCTCTCTCTGACCCCCTGTCTCTCCATGCGATCTGTGCACACACCTGCTCCCTTTCACCTTCTGTCATGAGTTAAAGCAGCTTGGGTTCCCTTCACCAGAAGGAGATGCTGGCTGCATGCTTCTTGCACAGCCTGCAGAAGTCTGAGCCAATAAACCTCTTTGCTTTATAAATTACCCAGCCTCAGGCATTCCTTTGCAGCAACAAACAACGGACCAAGACAGTGCTCTACAACACTAATCATCACAGAAATGCAAATCAGAACCACAATGAGGCATCACCTCATGCCTGTCTGGATGACTTTTATTTGTTCTGCGATACTCCGCTTCCTCTCAGGCATGGGGGTGCTTGTGAGCGAGTGCAGACTCTCACGGGCATCCAGGGCCCTGCTGATACTTGGGTGTGTGCACCTGCCTGTCATCCTCTTCACTTATGTGGCCAAGCACCTGCAGAGATGGAAGGTGGTGGTTGGTGCTTGGCCGTCACATGCCCATGAAGTGGTCCTGGTGAATCTCCACAATTTATACTATGCATCATAGCCATGCTAAAGGATCACCTTTACATTGAACACAGATGAAACACAAGCACAAAATGTTCCCAACCCTGTCGTTGAAGATGTCAACGCAACAGGTAACCAAAGAGAACAATTCTGTTTTATTTCAATCTAGGGCTTGCACCAAGAATCTCGTCTCTCAACCCTATTCTGCAAATGACAACACTAAAGACAATGGTTAGAAAAATAGCCAGCACATGTTACTATGTATTTCCTGTGTTCCTGGTACTGTGCTAAAAGATTTATAGACATACTTTTAATCTTTGCAAATATCTTACAAAATGGTGATTGTCATCTGCCCCATGAGATACTTCAGGATAAAATCTTGCAGAGGTTGAGACATGGCCCAAGGACATCCTGCTTACAAGTGACAAAGCTGCGTTTCATACCAAGGTTGAGCTAAACTCAGAGCACACCTGTTTAAATAAATGTCCTCCTGCCTCAAGCTACCAGCTTCCTTTCATACTCATCATTCTGCCACGAACACCTTTGGGAAGCTAACCCTAACATGAAGCAAGGAACTTGGATTTTGTTTTCCTGCATTCTTTTCTTCAAACCTTTTTTTATTGGCACACAGTAGATGTAACATATTTTGGGGGTACCTGTGATATTTGCATACATTCATACAATGTGTCATAATCAAATATGGGTAATTGGAATAGCCATCACCTTAAACATTGATCCTTAGGCTGGAAACATTGGAATTATTCTCCACTAGCTATTTTGAAATATATACTAGATGATTGTTTACTATAGTCACTCTACTGATTCATTGAACAACTGGGTCTTATTTCTTCTATCTACCTGTATTTCGTACCCATTAATCAACATTTTTTAACTCTTCCATCTGCCTACCCTGCCCAACCTCTGTTAGCCACTAAACTACAAGGAAATATAAAGGATACAAAAAAAAATAAAACATGTAAATAACAGATAGAATGAGAAACTGCCTAAAGTACACTACAACAAGTAGGGTTGCAGGTGTCATAAGGCTGCTTGTCATAAAAACACACTTTGGGTTGAGTTGCATGCCCCAAATTCACAGACTGAAGTCCTGACACATAGTACCTAAGAATGTGACTATATCTGGTTGGGTAGATGCCCAGAGTGGGATTGCTGGAACAAATGGTCGTTCTACTTTTAGTTCTTTGAGGTATCTCCAATTCTACTTTCCATAGAGGTTGTACTAGTTTATAGTCCCACCAGGAGTCTAAGTGGGTTCCCATCTCTCTGCATCCATGCCAGCATTTGTTGTTTTGGGACTTTTTGATAAAAGCTATTCTCACTGGAGTTAAGTGATATCTCATTGTGGTTTTGATTTGCATTTCCCTGATGATTAGAGATGTTGAGCATTTTTTCATATGTTTTTTGGCCATTAGTCTAACTTCTTTTGAAAAGTTTCTGTTCATGTCCTTTGCCCACTTTTCAACGGGGTTATTTGATTTTTTCTTGCTGATTCACTCAAGTGTGTTATAGATTCTGGTTAGTAGCTCGAGGATGGGTCTTTAGAGAGTTATGATGAGTCCATTACGGTGGACCCTAATCCAACAGGACTGGTGTGCTTATAAAAAGAAGTAAACATGGACACAGAGAGACACGTTGAGGTAAGTGGGTGTGAAGATACAAGAAAAATGCCATTGGAAGTCACAAAATGTGTGAAGCCACCAGAAGTTGGAGAGAGATGTGAGACAAATTCTCCCTCACAAACCCTGAAAAGGAACCATCTTAAATTTGGCTGGGCGTGGTGGCTCACACCTGTTTGATCCAGCAATCCCATTACTGGGCATGTACCCAAAGGAAAAAAAAGGTATTCTATAATAAAGACATCTGCAGTAGAATATTTATAGCAGCACAATTCACAATTGCAAAGATGTGGAAACAACCCAAGTGCCCATCAATCCATGAGTGGATTAATAAGATGTGGTACATGAAGACCATGGAGTTCTACTCAGCCACAAAAAACAATGGTGATCTAGCATCTCTTGTATTATGGAGCTGGAACCCATTCTACTAAGTGAAATATCACAAGAATGGAAAAACAAGCACCACGCATGCTCACCATCAAATTGTTATTAATTGATCCACACTTATGTGTACATATGGAAGTAACATTCACAGGGCATTGAGCAGGTGGGGGGGATGGGTACATTCACACCTAATGGGTGCGGTGCAGTGCGCGCCGTCTGGGGGATGGGCATGCTTGTAGCTCTGACTCTGGCAGGACAAAGGCAATTTATGTCACCTAAATATTTATACCCCCATGATATTCTGAAATAAATAAATACACACACACACACACATACACACACACACACATATATAAAGAAGCAAGCTAACCTTAAAAAAAAACATTGGACTTCTAGCCTCTAGAACTGTGAGATAATAAGAGTAAGTTTCTACTGGTTAAGCCATCCAGTTTCTGATACTGTGTTATGGCAGCTTCAGAAAGCTAATCCAAACACAAAGGTAAGTAGACGGCTTCCCACAAAAATACACAGTTCCATGAAATCAGTTTTCCAGAAATGCACAGAAGTGCAGAAGAACAACTTTATCCTGAGACCAAATTTGCAGGCCTTAGAAGAATTCTCACAAGCTGGAGATTTAACAAAAGAGAGATGTGTCAGAATAAAAGAGGCTGCTACCCATCAAAAGTGAGAAATGCCAAGTTCTTGAGTTTGTAATAGGTGACAAATCTCTATGCCTTGAAGTTCTACTGGATGATGGAAATTGAGAATTTGTGATGAAAATATGAGCCTCGTTGCATGGCAAATCTACGGGAATAAAAAACCCAAAGCAGTTTTAGTGAACAAAATGAAATCCGTTTTGTTCAGAAATGGGAGATAGAGACAATTGAAACCGCGAACTGCCACATTGCAAAGGAAAATCTTAATTGGTATATTAAGCATCTGTCTTTGTCACAGAAAAACCTCAAACAACTAATAGTATGCCTGATTTTTAAATAATGCACATGTCCCATGGGACGTCTGTGATTCCCACCAGCATGTAATGGTTTGACATACAATGTGGAAATTGTTGGGTGGTGAGATCTAACAATCTAATTGAGTGCTTACTATGTGCAGAACCTGCTAGATTGTCTAAAAGAACTGGCAATTATTCTTTGATCTAACAAATGTGATAGCTTTTGTTCTGGATTCTGATTGTCTTTTTGCATCGTCTTATGTTCGTATGTGCAGTGGATTTAAACTTGGCATGGTATGAAAGGCAAACAAATGGAACAGAACTTTTCAAAGTTGTTTTTCGTCGATTCTGTTCTCATTCTCGTCTTCCTCTCATTGTATGATTTGATAATGCCTGCCTTGGCTTGACAGCTGATTTCACTTCCTTGGGCTTGAATCTACCTAAGCAAACAGTTCCGGTGATTTTCACTTCTCTCATCTTCTGACAACGGGCCCTTATTCCTGTCTGTGTTGGAATTGTTCGTGCGTTGTTTAGTTTATCCACTCATAATATGTGACCGCTCAATCGTCACATGCCAATGGAGCTTCACAGGTGTGTGTCCAAAAGACTAACTCGAGTTAGTCCCTGAGTGCAGAGGACATCAGCTGACATGCACCTAATAAATGCCCTCTGATGCTGATAAATTTACAAGGAACTTCACCCAGAGACTTCTGGATTCTACCTTGTTAGGTAGGACTATACCTCAATGAATTCATCCTTCATCATCCCATAAAATTGTAAATGTGAACCCAAGAGGGGTCTCCTACCGTATCTAGGTCACCACCACCAAATCAAAGCAGAAATTTGTGAACATTACTTGGATCATTAGAGCAAAAGGAAGACTTCTTTTCTGTGAATTCTCTCCTTCCATGCCTTAGCTTGAACTCAGACAAGCAGATCGTGTGATACCAAAGAAAAGAATGAGTTTAACTATTAAGCCATAAAATAGTTTTGCTGCCTGGAGAGGGGTGGAAAATGATGAAAGGAAACCTCAGAAAGCACCCGCTTATTCCTGGGGGGAAGAGACCTGCTCAAGGCCACTTAGAGAATGACCAGAACAAGTGACCAGAAAGTCCCAAGTTTGTACTAACACGCAGGGCAGCCTGCATGTTTATAGGACCAGTTATAAAGTAGCATGATTTTCCATCATCAAGTTGGTGGTTGAATAATATGATATCAGATTCCTAACAAACTCCCTGGTTGGCTTTATCAAAAGAATCTCAGTATTACCTCTTTTGATATTCAAGCTTTCATATGTAAATAAAGCATCTGTCATAGAATTTGAGCATGAAGCAAAACTTTGTCATAAGACTCTAAGTTGGAGGGTCTTTTATTCCTGCAGCTTAAATGCACATATAGTAGTAACATTCATCAGGTGTCGGGCAGGTGGGGGGTGGGGAGAGGATGGGTATATACAAACCTAATGGGTGCAGTGTGCACTGTCTGGAGGTTGGACATGTTTGAAGCTCTGACTCAGGTGGGTCAAAGGCAGTGCATGTAACCTAAACATTCGTACCCCTGCAATAGGCTGAAATAAAAACATTTACTAAATTAAAAAAATGGGAAGAAAACATTGCTTTTTTTTTTAACTGTGCTTAAATTTAAAATTTAGCCTAAAAAAAAGAACTCAAAAAAATCTTACCTCTAAGAGGTAACTCTGTTTGTTGCACATGGTGAATATTATTGTTCTGAATATTTCTCCCCAATACATCATTGCCCCAAAGCAACCAAAAGAGAAGACACGAAAAGCTCATTAAATCAAGAGAGTCACAGAAGCCACTGCCTTAATAAAGCCTTAAAGTTTACCAGGGTTTTAAGGCTTAAGGCTTCTAGGCCAACGGTAAGTAACCTTGAATGTTTTCATTAGCATCGTTATTCACCAGATCAAATGCTCAAGTGCATGTGTGTTAACACACACCTCAGAGACCATTTTTAAAACCCTAAACCACTTGCAGATAGCACATGAGAGATTGCCATCTACACAAAGTGGCTCTATTATCTCGACAGCGTTACTGGTAGAGTTTCTTCCTGTGGTGCAACACCCTCGGGCTTGCGTTTAAATATGAATGTGCAAGCTTTCGCCAAACTTGCTAAATGGGAAAGTTTTTCTCCCGTAAAAGCACCTCCTATCCAATCGCAGTGGTGGAAATTTGACATCTGTAAACAACTTATTTTTACTCTAGAAAGTGGAAATCTCTTTAAGAGCAATAACAAGGAAGTAGGCTGCATTTTCATATCTGTATGAGTAAATGTTTCATATCCATCAACATATTTTTTTCCCTTTTTCCTCTAGAAGATGCCAACATTTCTTCCGGCTTTATTCGCCACTTCTGTACAAATAAGACTTAGGTTGTCTGTTTCTTTGACACCTGTCTGCATTTCAAATCATGAACATTCTTAGTTTCCCTCTACACTTTCTCGATGACTTTAAAGTTTCATGTATTTCATTTTATTTTTTTCACAAACCTCTCCAAGAGCAATATATTGTGAGAAATATAATCTCTGAAACGTTCACTGTTTGGGAAAGCCATTTGGTACTATCCCTCACCCGTCATTGTAAATATTCATTGGGTGATCTTTCGAGCGCTAAGTCCATCGATTCATGTTGTTATTTAAATTCTTCCAACAACTATAGATGCTTTTAGATTTGAAAACTCACTGTTAAAAGAAAGGAAATTCCCAGACACACATCGAGGACGGTTAGGAAGATCTAACAACCTCTAACAAAAAGGGCTGACAGATGGGCTGTTAGCTTTTCTGTCCTACGGGTAGAGGTTACCGTCACCTGACTTCTAAACTCCTGCATGACAAGTTCCTTGGGATCGGTAAAGCCCAGATTTACAGCCCATTTCAATAGCTCTTGTGTCTGCCTCTGGACAAACTGCAGAGTCCAAAACAAAAAGGCATTAACATAGATTATTGACAATGCTGTAACCAAGCCTTTGTTTCGGAATGGATTTGCTGAGCCGCAAGTTCCGGATGTACCTAAGTTCTTGGACAAATATTTCCAAAAGGAAAGCCATCTATGGCGGGTGGGTTTGTTTTTTCACCCCCTAATCCATAACTAGTGCCATTTTATTATTAGACAAATAATGACATGATTAAAAGCAGCTACCGGTCACCTGCACTTCAGCCAGCCAGAAATTGTATGTGCAGAGTGTTAAACAATGCAGACTGGACCGTGTGATTTTGCTGGAGTTCTGTGGGGCTTTCGGAAAGACTTCCTTTTCTTGGAGCTAATGCTGCTGTTATCCCGGATGGCGCCTCCTTCTCCTCCGCCTGTGTCTTACAGAATCAATGCAAGAAAATCCTTTGGGCTAGAGACCATCTTAAGTGTGAAAATGATGGGTCCAGGTTCACCGGAGGCATGAGTGGTCTCTAACATTGTAACTAAGCCTGTAGCTCCACAATAATCTAAAATGTCAACTTTGTAGCATGTCAGCTCTCATCTCCAGCACGCATACGCACTGGAAACAAACGCCACCTCATCCTTTCATCGCTGTGCAACAGGTACACGCACACCCCAGACGCTGGGTTTTTCATTTGTTCTACAACGAAGCGTTTCAATGATAAAGATTTATGAAAAAGCCAGACTGGGTTCAGCATGGTGGAAATCGGGGGTCGTACGATGCAGGAGGGCATCACAGGCTGTGACGCTGTCTTCTGCATTAGTTTCCTTCTTAGTGCTTCAGAATTGCAGTATCTGTCGGTCCCCGAAATGCGGCCTGATTGTGTTTGCTTTCCCTGATTGGATGCAAAATGAAAAAACCTTCCTTCTCCACGGACCAGCCGCTCTCTCCTCTAATCGCCTGCATGCATTGAATTCCAATTACAGGCTAGGAGCCTGATGAATCGACCTTAAGAATATTAATTTAATGCTTGAAATATCAGCAAATAGAGTGGAGGTATTATTCCAGGCCCAGCTTCTTGAAGTCTCCATTTGAACGATTGTTTTCAAGGCAGCCTCTGGGTGGAAGCGCCACCTTCGTCGCTGAAGCAAGCACAGCGTGGAGGCTTTTAGCAAAGCAAGTGAGGTGTGTCTGAACACTAAAAGCTCGGCCAGTTGCTAAATGATTGCATAAGGTAGAATAAACCAAGCCACGGGTGGAACCATCTAGATTCTAGAAAATGGTCGTGGATGTCTTCGTGATCTCAGGAAGCCATTTCAAAATGAGCTCTGCCTTGCTTTTTAAAATTTCTATCTGTTGTTTTAGAGAGAGGAGTCATTGTTTTACTGGACGGGGTCTCTGATTTTAATGCAGATCTCTGAACTACGCTAAAATGCCAAAGACGTGTTCATAGATGTGAGTTCACACCCATTTACATCATAGACCCTTGCAGTTCCCCGCAATCTCAGATCTTTAACTTAGCCTATTTCTCAGAAACTTCCATTCCTTCTTGCTACCTTGAACCCGGAGATGTCTCATCCTATAATCTGCCTTGAGGATTCTTGTCCCTGTAGCCCTAAGGCATATGACACTGAGGCATGAGATGACCTATTCTTTCACAGTTGAACTCCAGCTCTGATACCCCTAGGCATCACATGCATTTGCGTGAAGGAACAGGTGCACATGCACCAATGTATGCACACAGACACCTGAATTCTGTCAGCCGAAGGCACAGCTGGTTCATTCTCCCTGATGTAAAATAACGTTCCACGTCCTGCATATATGTACCATCTGCATGCCTTGGTTCCATTTTATCGATCTCAATTTGTTTCTTGTTCTACTCCAGGAAAGACACAATACCACGGTACTCTTCAAAACACTGCACATTTATTTATTAACGTCACCTACGATGATGGTTCCCCCCACTTATTAAGAAATGAAAAAGAAGTATGTGAAAAACAGTGCATTCTATTTTCCTTATGTCCTGTCTGGTCACCCCAGAAGTCCTCCCTTTAATGTGAACCTCTCAATGTCATACCATGTGGCAGGTCCCCAAGACCATACTCAAATTCAATGGTTTGCTAGAAGGACTCACAGACTCACAGAAGCTGTGATACTCGCAGTGGTGGTTTATTACAGTGAAAGGATACAAATTAAAACCAGCACATCCTCATTATGTTTTCAATGGTGGCTGTACCAACCTACACTCCCAGCAGCAGTGTACAAGGGTTCCTTTTCCTCCACATCCTCACCAACAGTTTCTGTCTCTTGCATTCTTGAGAACAGGTGTGCAGGGGTGTCTCTTTGTGGTTTGGACTTGCATTTCCCTGATGGTTAGTGACGTCGAGCACTTGTCCATGCACCTGTTGGCGTACACCAATTCACCACATTGTACACATTACATTTACACAATTTTATCAATTATATCTCAATTAAGCTGGGAAAAAAATAAAAACAATTGCATGCTAAAATACAGTCTGCAAAGGTAAAAAGCGCATAGGACAAAGCCCAGGAAATACCAGACACGAGATTCCAGACTTCTTCTCCCCGTAGAGTCACGGACAGCCCTTAATATTTCCAGCCACAGTGTATGACAGCGCAAATGGAGTATTGCCAACCAGCGAGGGTCACCTGAGGGAGGCTCCGTGTCTAGGGCTTCTGCCAAGGAGTGAGTCTTGTAGGTGTGAAGCATATGAGTGACTTATCTTAGTTACTCATTCTCCAGCCTGCTCTGCCAGACTTCAAACTATTCTATAGCATGACCCAGGCCCCTGAGCAAACAAAAATATGGATGCACCTTAAATCTCATTGTTAGTGTAGACTACCTGGCATGGCTCAAGACACTCTAATTATACAGGGTATACCTTGGGTCATAGCTTATCACCCAGGAGCTACTTTGGTTATTTCATGAGAATATGGAAGGTTGGAATGCCCTAAACCTGCTGAGTCCTTCCTTGGCTGTATCCCTACGTACTTGTAAACAAGAACTGCCGAAGCATGTTGAGTTTATAAATGCAAAAGAAGTCCACGTGAAACCACCGAGGTTTTCAGAAGCCACTCATATAATTCCACAACTAAACAGCTGGAAGGCGTGAATCGCCCCAAGATCTGTTCAAGCTCATCGATGCTCTTCCAATGAGTTCCTTGCTCCTAAATCCCAGTTATAAAATAAGATTTGCACTGCAAAGTCAATAACTCTCAAAAACAATTATCTCTATGGACATTGGGAGATAACTCCATATTGCAGCTGGTTGAAATTGGAAGGCTTTGCTCATCTGGCCCAAGGGAAGCTACTGAGTTAACAAAG
The DNA here is from genome assembly GCA_963574695.1 of Propithecus perrieri. Classification (NCBI taxonomy): domain Eukaryota; kingdom Metazoa; phylum Chordata; class Mammalia; order Primates; family Indriidae; genus Propithecus; species Propithecus perrieri. Next base: position 20,610 of record CAUYRB010114083.1, read on the forward strand.
AGCTAATCTGGCCCTTTGAAAAGCATCGTGGCCAAAAACCTTAATTATGTCTTATTTAAAACAGCTGTTGGGCAAACACAATCATAAAACCATCTGGTTTGCAAGAGTTTATTATGTAAACTTAACGTCTTCCATGATTTTTAAGGCCATCGTTGCCCCTTGGAAGAGATTCTTTTTCCATTGCTTAAGAATACCAAAGTACAATGTCTGCAAGACGCTTTTTCTCCCTACAAGCTATCGGGCCATCAAAACCAGTGAGGCATTTTATTGCATTGCCGCTTCTTAAGGACATACATGTTTTACTCTCATCTTTCATAAAGAAGTCCTGCTGGCGATGTTAAAAAATAAGTGTCGAATAAAATTTAGCAATCAGTCTTTCTAAAATTGGTGATACTTAAAAACCAAAAAGAAGGGAAAGAGAAAAAGAGCAAAAGGTGAATGCGAATTTTGATTTTCAGTGTGTCGTTTACAATCAAAATCAAAGAAGAAGGACAAATAAGTTAAGTTCTTGGTTCTTATGCTGGGATAGTCCTTTGCTTCCAGTGAAAAGCAAACCAGTCTTTAGAAATCTTCAGTGTTCAAGTCTAAGGCAGTTGATTGGCAGACCGTGGTGTCGGAACCTCAGACAAAGACATCAGGAAAAATCCGCAGGGTCTTGTGCGTGCACTTATCCGACAATTTCAGAGACTTGGTAGAAGCCAAGCACTGGATTTATTACTGACAATCCTGAAGTCGTGGAGACCCAGCCTCTGTCTGCAGGCAGCTCCCACATCAGGGATGGAAACGAGGTCAGTCACAGAATACAGGAAAGGAGAATGGGGTAGGTCATCATTATATCAAAAGGCAATATGCCACATTAAGGTGTTTTCGTAAAGAACTGGCCCAAAACAATACTAACGGAACTGATCTTGGAATACAGTTTCAATTATGGCAACAAAGTTGATCTTTCAATAAACAACATGGCTCACTTGTTGGCGTTTTTTTTTTTTTTTTCAATTCCTCCTTAGGCATAACATACTGGGGAGAAGAATAAACAGAAAAAAATATGCTTTTTCTTAATATATTAAATCCTTTGCAATAGTATGTCCACTTCCTATTGTTGCTGCAACAAGTTATCACAAACCAGTTGTCTTAATACAACAGGAATGTGTCCCCTCCCAGTCCCAGAGCCCAGGAGTCTGAGACGCAGGTGTCTCGGGGCCGCGCTCCCTCCGGAGGCTCCAGGGGAGGCGCCTTCCTGCCTCTTCTGGCTCCTGGGGGCTCCAGGCGTCCCTGGGCTGTGGCCAAGTCACTCCAGTCTCTGCCTCCGTCTCCACGTGGCTTCTCCTCTGCGTCTGTGTCCCCTCTGCTGTCTCTCATGAGGACACTGTCACTGATTTTAGGGCCCTCCATAATCCTGGATGATCTCGTCTTGACATTCTTCACTTATTTACCTCTGCAAAGACCCTGTTTCCAAATAAGTTCCCATCCTGCGGTTCCAGGGGTTAAGATAGGCACAGACCCAACCACAGAACAGACAATGGCATATTCCTCTTTCTGTCTCCTAAAGCTGCCACACTCCTCATTCATTCTTTTAGCAGATTTCTACTGAATACCCAGGGGCTAAGGACAAAGGCTGAACAACTAGAGATACCATCTCTGCTTTCTCGTAGCTTTCGCTGGGGCCCTGGAAGTCAGTGCTTAGGATATAATCCCACAAATAAATATGGGATTGAGGGAAGGGGGGAAGGACGATTCATGCCACACTATAAGAACAGAGAGAGAGGATGTGACCAGGTGTGGGGACCCAGGTGCACGGCAGAGGGTGGACAAGAATCTCCCCTAAGGAACTGCACTTTGTGTTTGAGCAGAGGAAACCTCCTGTTCAAATACCCTGTGCAGGGAGCTTGCTGTGTTTGAGGAATTATAAGAGGAAGGCAAGGGAGGGTGGAGAGTGGAGACCAAGAAGATAACTCAAGAGCTGACTGCACCACTGGCTTTATCCAAGGTCCACCATGGTGATGTGCGCAAAGAGCACGGTGGGACATTACTCTGCTGACCTGAGTTTTCTTGCTCTGAAAATCCACCTCTATTAGAAAAGGACATCGTATGTAAGATGTGTTTACCCACTGTCCAAAGAATAGCTCTTGATGGGCGCAAAATCAAAAAAGGAGCTCACAGGTCAAGAGAGTTCACATTTTTTGAATCACTTTGTATACATGCATTAAGTGTGAATAATACAGTGACCATTCCACTAGGCTTCTGTGACCACAAGCTACTCTCTTATAAAGTGTTAAGTACTATGTTAACATACAGTAACCGTATCATTCATTGCAAGTGACTTATGGAGAACATACTCATACATAATATAAAAGACTCAAATATATGATAATTAAGTGATACTTATAACGATATAATGGTACATAATATAAAAGAGTAATATATAATAATCAATGAATAAATAATATGCAATCATTATGTAATTATACTAATAATTCTTTGCAACTGACTTAAGAATAAGGGATACTTATAACAATCTAATAGTAACATATAAAATAATAAACACACAACATGATAATTTATAAATGCTTAATATGTAAATTGAATATGCTATAAAATTAATTTATACAATTAACACTATATGAATACTATGATAAATAATTCCATGCAACTTATTTATTAAAAATAAGTTATACTTATAATATGATAATGTATAACATATATAAGAGTAAACCACAGAATATACAATAATTAATTGATATGATATATAAAATAATATATAATAGAAAAGATAATTCTGCACAAGAGACATTAAAATATAACTAATGACTTAATAATGTATATGATAGTAAAACATACTAAAAACACCAATGCATAAATGCATAATGTATACTATATAAATAATACAATATAATAACAATTATTTGCCACTAGCATTAGAATAAGTGTGTGCAACTGAGGTCCAACTTAAAAGAAAAAAAGATTTCCCCTCTATTGCTTTCACATTTTCCATATTGTTTCATCTCTCCCTGATGCGTTTTAGAAGAGCCTCAAAATATCATCCAAGGAATACAGCAACAATTGTCCGTAAACCTCCTAAAAATAAAGTCCTAGTGATAACATAGCAAATACAAAACCTCACCGTGGCTTAAGTGCAAATCTGTTTATTTCTCTTTCGGGAAAATAATCTCAACTGATCTTTGCAAAGAAACCTGCACTCTGTATGTTTGTTGTTTAGTAAGCGACTGTCTACACATGACAATGCACAAGGTCACAGGTTTTTGGACCAACTTCGCAATCCACACAACTGCCCAAGGTGTCTGGATTGATACGGCACTGTAGCAAGATACAACACTGATGAAAAGATGCGCTTCTCCAGAAACCGTCAAGCCAGCCAGGGAGATGAACGCAGAGTGCAGCTGCTGAAACCACTCACAGCCTAGGTTAAGAATCACATAGCCGAGTGGCTTTTCAGGTTTCCATGACTGTACATCAAAGCAAGGTCTTCTCTTGGTGACACTCCAGCTCCCTATTCTCTGCCAAGAGCTGTCAGAACCATCTAATCTCAGTTGGGCATTTTCAAGAGGCAATTAACTGGCAGGATTGTCCCAAATCCTAAAAGATATTCAGTGTTTCCCTGAACCCAATACTACTATACTTTTTTAATCTCCAAGTTGCTACAGGGGTACAAATGATTTTGGTTACAAGGATCGCTTTTGTAATGCTCGAGTCAGGGTTATAAGTGTACCTGTCACCCAGATAGTGTCCATTGTACCGGTTAGGTAGGTTTTTGCCCATCCCCTTCTCCTCTCTCCCCTCTGCTTGATTTCCCTCTGTGCACATGTGTGCTCATCGGTTAGTTCTGATTTAATAGTGAGTACATGTGGTGTTTGTTTTTCCATTCTGTAGATACTTCACTTAGGATAATGGTCTCCAGTTCCATTCAGATTGTTGCAAAAGGCATTAAGCCATCCTTCCTCACGGCTGAGTAGTATTCCATGGTGTACATATACCACATTTTGTTAATCCACTCATGGATTGGTGGGCATGATCGGGGATCTTACAGGGCTGTTTTGAGCTGACAACGACAGTTTGCTTGTGGAAATGCTAAGAGAGTTCACTCTGATGGGTACCACCCTCGGGTGGAATCCCCAGGCTTTGCATGCTGCATCGCGAAATGTAGGATGTTCAATTGTCTCAACCCCACAGTTACGCCTCTGGTCTGCAGACTGGCAACATCACTGCAAGTGAATCAAACCTACAGGCTTGTGCCATCTTTCTGCAGAGACAGACAGCACACACAGCTGTTAACCCGAGATTCTTTCAAAGCCATCTTGGGGAAGAGCAATCAGCTGTAGTTTACTCTCCAGAGCTGTAATCCCAGAGTCATGATGCTTCCCGGCCAGGTAACCCAACAGGTTTGAGACGGCCTTTCTAAACAGTATACAAGATCTCCGCGCCCTGCAAGAAAATTGATTGGTGACCTTAGCCCCAAACACCAGTGATCTCCCATTTGATACATCAATCAAAGCTCACCCAATACATTCTTTGCACCTTGCATTCTCTTTCTGTAGCTTATGTTACTGGCTTTGCTGTTGTTTTCTTAGTACAGAGGGAAAGTTAGCCTTTTCTTCTGGGCAATTTTAACCATGCAAGAAGTGGGCATGGAAAAGTTGGTTCCGTCTTGATAAGTTGAGCAGTATCTCTCTGTGACAGTATCCATTCCTGCCCTACCTTGGCTCTCTTCTCTTCCCACCCACATCTCTTGCCTTCGTGACTGGCATTTAAGAAACCAAGGCTCATACTGCGATTCTATCAGATCCCTGATTCCGACTGCATGAACCATAGCTAGAGAAAAAAATCACTGGTTTTAAATCACAGCACCTGGCGTTCCTCGAGAGAGAATGAAAAATGAAAATACTGCTTTAAAATCAAGTGGAGGAGATGACACCTACTGCCAAGTGCCAGGAAGAGGTTAATGTGCCTCTGTCTGCCACAGATCACACTTTCTGAGGAATGTGAAGGCTGGTGGAATTTTCTCTCTCATCTCATACGAGGAAGAAGGAAACAACTCAAGTATTTCATTCCCATCAGCCTGTAGCCCAACTTCCCATGAACAATTGAGGACTTAAAAACTTAAATTTAAAGACTCGAAGGCGCAGGTGTAGACAGGTGCGGTTGACTGGTTGAGAGCACAGGTAGAATCACCTTTTGTCTCCTTCTGTCCGCGATCTACAACCCAGGCTCAGACTCTGCCCTTCTCTCCATCAATAGTCAAACCATCTCCAGCACTCACCTTGATCAATTAACCAAAACACCCGACCCAAGACTACATCAAACACCAAGAGGTGTGGGTTTGAGATGTCTATTTAAATGATAAAAGTTTTGCGTTGCAGATCTCCCAATTTGCTTCCTTTCTCTTGGAAACCTAGAAGAATGAAGGCAGATGTCAAGGTCCGAGTGCCTGTCCCTGAGAATATGTCTTAAACAGCACCCTTTTCGTGAAAGAGCAGGAATAGCCAGCGGAGGTCCCCGGGGGTCCCGTTCAGACCGCACAGCATTCTATTTCCAGCTTTGTTCCGTACACAGGGATGTTCGTCAGAGAGGGCAAACACTGTTCACAGTAGGAACCAAAAATTCCTATTTTTAAATTCAAACACTTTTGTTACCTGCCTGCCTGGTGCCTTTTCGCATTTGGAGTACATGGATCCTGCAATACTGCATAATTCTCCCATTTCGTTACCTAAATGCCTTTCCAAAATCTGAAAAAGCAGTAAGCACCGCTTCAAACAAATGTTAAGTAGATAGAACAATGTCAGGTAAAACTACTCTGTAAAATGACCACATGGCCTATGTTTAGGACTTCATAGAATTCGAAGGTTGAAATAAATTTGATCTGATTCATGTATTTTGCCCAGGAGCATGACTTGCCAAAAATTACAGAGTTTATGAATTGCCTTCCAAGTTCAACGAACGCCCACATCAACCAAAATCAATGTTTTCCCACCATGTCTTGCTGTTTCCTTTACATAGAAATGACTAGAACATTCTGTGACTGTCTGTTCTATTTTTCCCAGCACAGTTTAATGTAATGTTGAATCGTGTTTGTCCACACTGCTAACATCAAAGTCAGACATAAGGAAAGTTAAGCTACACCAGAAGAAAGGACATTATTTCTGATCAAATAAGTCAACATTATAAGTTTATATGCCAATAAAACATAGAACTCAAAGTTTTATAGACATAATAATAACTTACTGAGGGTTTACCTATGCCACGCCGCGAACTTATATTTTATTTGCACAACAGTGAATTAGGAACCTTATTCTCCTGTTTCCAGGTGGAGGACTGAAGCTCAAATCAGTTTAGTAAAATTCCTAGCTTTGCACAGCCAGGAGAAGCCAGAGGGAAGCTTGACCAGGGTCTTACTGACTTTTAACCATGACTCACTCCACTGATGATTGTGCCAGCAAGCCACAGTGGTTAGCAAATCCTGCGATGAGAAAAGAAATTGCAAAACAACAGATTTCCACCGAGGAGATGAAGCCCATGCTGTAGCAAACCCGTGCTGTTGATAGACTAAATTTTGTTATTAGTTAAATAGATCTCAAAATGAATCTAGCAGGAATACTTCCACCTATCCTACCAAGTGTATAGTTATATAAATTAATGCGTTTTTAACCCACATTTGCACGTACTTGCTGTGTGCACGCTCACAGCACGTATACTTGTGGAGAGACTGTTCTTACTACCGCTATGATTACGATCACCGAAAAGTCGCATCATCGTTTAATGCACCATTTGCTATGTAAATTGTTTTCAACAGCGCGCTGTTTGCTTTGACCTTTCTGGGAGTTGCCATTTCAAACTCCAGGTCACTTACATTCTTCACCTTTCGGGCTGTTGTTAATGTAGCTTGAGGAGTGCATTTCAAAACTATAAAAATATTGGCATAGTAGCCCCATGACCCTGTTAATTTAAACTCTGCTGTCTTTATTTAAAGTCACATTTGGAGAAGGTAGGAGCTAACAGTTCCTACGGAAAAGGAAGGATGTTTTCTGTGCATTCGCCCGTCCGTGTTCCACGTTAAACTAGACTCATGGTCTTCAAATCATTGCATCACAAACTCTATAAAAATTGGAGCATGCACCCCAATATTTGAATATCATTTTACTTATGGAATGATGCCTGCGTATCTGCTCAAATAGATCATGCACAGTGCAGAAATGCACACCCAAACCAGAACATTGAAAAGAAATTAAATACTGATGAAAGGAACAATATTTTTAAATTGTTTTTGAGGTGAGTAAAGCTACATTACACATGGTGTGTGAACCAATTTAGATCTACATGTTAAGTGTCAATAACTATAATTTCTTTCTCAAGTCAGATTAAAAAATGCATGGAATTTGAAATTTTATTAAGTGCTTTTTGGTGCTTAGTTGACTGTGAAATTTGGGGGACTCACCCCACAGTGTAGACCACTAATAAGATAGTTATCCTGAATGCAGACATAGTGGGTGTGCACCCACATATATTGCAAAAATGTATAAGTGTGTGTGTGTATAAATTTGTCACTGTCAGAGATTTTAAAGAAAATTATTCTTGATCCTAATTTATCTTGACTCACACATACATTACCCAAAAGTGTATAAGCCCTCCATTTTCCCGTGTCACTCACATGTGTATGATGCTTGTACAGTTTGCAAAATGCTTTTCCATGTTCTTCTTTGAGCCTCAGGAAAATGGCTAGGAACTTAAGGTGCACATGCATCCCTTCACCAAATCCTGTCTGTGGACTTGGTACCAAATAGAGGGACAGTAATAGTGTCTCTGCTGTGTTGATGGGAAAGCTTAGGTTGTCCACGATTAGAACTCTCCGTGGCTGCCATAGCGAAGTACCATAATCTGTGTGGTTTAGGATAACAGCAACTCATTCTCTCATAGTTCCGTGGTGAGAAGTGCAAAATCAAAGTGTTAACAGGGCCATGCTCCCTTCAACAGCTCTATCGGAGGATCCTTAGTGTTCCTTGGCTTACAGACACGTCACTTTTATCTCTGTGTCTGACATCACGTGGCCACCTCCTCTGTGTGGCTTGGTCACATCATCTTCCTTGTGAGTGTCTTTTTCTTTGGGTCTCTTCTCTTCATATTGGATTAGAGCCCAATGCAATGACCTCATCTTGACTTGATTACATCCACAAAGACACCATTTCCAAATAAGGTCCCATTCACAGGTACGGGGTGGGTGCCGGTGAGGACTTGGACATCTCTTTCTCAGGCACACCATTCAACCCACCACAAACACAAATGGCAATCAGTTTAATAAGGATTCTGTCTATACCTTGAATTTTCAAAGAACACTTCTCTCTTTTCCCTAAAGTTAAAGATTGTTTTATTCATCTTGCCTTGCCACCATCCTGGTGCCAAGCATATATCGAACAAAAAGTGGATATTAGAAAGATGAAATGGGGAAGGAAGACAGGGGAGGGAGGGAGGAAGTAAGGAGGGAAGAAAGGAAGGAGGGAAGAAAGGAAGGCGGTAAGGAAGGAAGGAAAGAAGAAGAAAGGAAGGAAGGAAAAAAGAAGAAAGAGAAAGGAATGTTACCTGCTGCCCACGCTTGTTACTACACAATTTTTAATAGACTCTCCATTAATTCTAGTCACTCCGATAGTGGTAAAATTTACCACCACAACTCAAAAGCATCTTATCAGTAGATGCTTGAATGAATTTGGGGCAATATCTGCATGGTATAATAATAATTTCCTCTTTTTTATAGCTCACAAGAAGCCTGAATCTAATGGAACACAATGGCAAAATAGGATTCTCTGCATCATTCAACCCAGCAAAAAATATTTCAAGAAGTAAAAGTAAGATTAACAAAACCTCCTGAAAATTTATGTTTTCCCGAACACTTCACAGGTAACAGAATATTTTCAGTCCTGATTGGAGCATAATTTGCAAAGAAACAGGTAGACACCGTCAAAATATTATATTCAAAATAAATCAGGGCTCTGGTTCCACTCTAGACCTCTGGCTGTGCCACAGTTTCACTGTAATGGATTATTAATTATAGTGCTCTCTGCATATTAATTGACAGAGTGGAAATATTTCCATTACAAATGGCTTTTTTGGAAAAACCTGCAGTATCTTGACTGTGTGGTTACATTCAGCAAAAAAGAGAATTTTCCCAATCTTAAGTGATTTAATACACAAATGAGGAATGAGGGTAAACACGCACTTAGGACTATCTATCTATCTATCTACCTATGTATCTAATCTATCTAATCTATCTATGTCTGTATCTATGTATCTATGTATCTATCTAATGTATCTATGTATCTATGTATGTATCTAATCAATCTATGTATCTATCTAATCTATGCATCTGTGTATCTATCTAATCTATGTATCTATGTATCTATGTATCTATCTAATCTATGTATCTATATATCTATCTAATCTATGTCTCTATCTATGTATCTATTTAATCTATGTATCTATGTATCTATCTAATGTATCTATGTATCTATGTATGTATCTAATCAATCTATGTATCTATCTAATCTATGCATCTATGTATCTATCTAATCTATGTATCTATGTATCTGTCTATGTATCTATGTATCTATCTAATCTATGTATCTATGTATCTATCTAATCTATGTCTCTCTGTATCTATCCATGTATCTATGTATCTATCTAATCTATGTACCTATGTATCTATGGATCTAATCAATTTATCTATACATCTATCTAATCTATGTGTCTATGTATCTAATCAATCTATCTATGTATCTATCCATCTATCTATGTATCTATCTATCTATTCTATTGGCTCTTCTCCTCTGGAGAGCCCTGACTGGTAGAACAGAACACAAACAAAGCCTGTGGACTGCCTACTTTCAGGAATCTTGCCATCCAGTTGAATAGAGACAGAGAAAACAACAAATGCTTATATAAAGCATAAAACCTTCAGTAGAATTAAAGACACAGCCTCCCTGGTAAATAGTGCCTAGGATTTGAAAAACACATTTACCAATGTTTCATATTTTTCTACCATTTAATCTAATTCTCTTTGCCATATCTACCCCCTTGCTCCTGAGACAACGTACTTGGAAAACACCACGGGTCATTACGGTACCCAAACATCATTTAATTTGAGCATCTGTATTTTATTTCATTTTTTTGAATTTTACCATGCATTTTCAAAAACTAAAGTGAACATTGGACATTGTTTATTTTACATAGTTTTGGAATGAGAGAAAGGGATTCGTTTTAATATGAGGGCTTCCATAACAATTTTTATTTTCAGGATTTCTTAGGTTTCTGATAGTGAGCACATTTTTCTGGAGAACTTTGGAAGCCAGGATATGAAGCAATTTTGTGAAATAGAGAGTCTCCTTTAACAAGCCAAGCTCTATCAGTGCTGGAGGCCATGACAAAATTACAGAGTTTTTCAATCTCTAAGGAGGCCCATGGGTGTCACCAGAAGACACTTGCCCAGAGCCTATTCTTTGTGGGAATCTTGCAGGTGACTCACATTCTTTGTGTCAGGTGTTGTACCAATCTGCTGTTCTCAGAGTACATTCTCATGGAGCAGAGGTGGTGCATATTGCAAAAGACATATTTTAAATGACTTCCAAGTTTCCTGTTTCTGATACAGAGCAGTGGTTCTCAGATGGGGATGATTTTACCCACCCCCCCCCAGGGAATATTTGGCCACATCTGGAGACACATCTGGTTGTCACAGTTGGAGAGTTGCAACTGGCATAATACAATGCAACCACTGAAGGGCCCACAGCAGAGGATGATCTGGACCAAAATACCAATAGTGCCAAAGTTAAAAAATCCTGAACTAAAATTGGCATTCCCATTGGAGAAGTGTAATTTGTCATTTTATTAGACCGTATTTTGGTATTACTGTGGTCAGGGTTTTCTTATCAGGCACAGGTTGCAGAGTGGCAAAACCATATAAACTCAGCCTTCTGTGGGGTGCTATTTCTTGCTTTGCAAAATGGGAATAATTGCACTTTTGTTCAAGAATGGAATGGCATTAATACCTGAAGATACCCGTGTGTCGGGGTAAGAACCTGTTGTATAATTAGTGCATTTGAAGTGATAGTTGTGTATTACAATACGTCATAGCAATTTACCATGCAGCATTTTTATGCATCTAAATCTGGTTCTATCTCGTAGCACAAAAACAAGACTCTTTACACACAGTTTGAGTTCCAAATGAGATCAGGTATGTTGGTGGCACTAGCAAATTGCTCTTAGGCCAACTGATTTGATGTGGAGAGCAGCAGAAAGGCATCACCCCGAGGCATGATTTTCTTATTTAGAACTCACATATATCCCCCTAGGTTTCATAAATAAGAGACCAGGAGTGGACAAGCATCTCGTGAACTAAGCTGAATCAATTTTCTAGAGCCACAAATAATAAAGTCAAGGATGAATTCTATCAATGAGGCACGAACTTTCATAACCTAACTTGAACTCGACAAAATCCCCCCCAATCTGAACCCCAAATATCAAATGTGAATGGGGTGAACACAAGCTAATCTGAATGTCAGCTCTGTCCTCCAAGTGTAATCCAATAATGGGCCAATGAGATGATGACCACATGGCATTGCTTCCAAGGGGCCTGCCCTAAGCTTTGTACTTGCATGTACTATAAACCCAGTCTTGCTCTATTTGCCTTAAACATAAACCCTCCCAGGTGTGCCTCAGGGAAGCCGATTCTTCCGTGCCTCCTGAATGTTCATTTTCACAGATGAATATTGATGTTTCATCCTATCCTCAGCTCAGTCGCAACGCTTTCTTTAATAGGAACATCAGCAACAGCAGGGCAATGGACAGCAGCTTCTCACTAGTTTTTCTTTCGCTTAATATTTGCTACAGAACAAAGAAAAAAACAAAACTCCTTGGGACTAAATAAGCCCTTAGTTTCTTGGGTAATTCCAGTCGGAGCATCCCAAGAAGATAACAATTTCAGCTGAGGTACCCGCAGCTTCCCCAATCAAAAGCTAGTCTAGGTACTGCTGTAAAGGGGTTTGCAGATGTAATCAAAGTCCCAAATGCATTGACCTAAAGATAAACACATTATGCAGGTGAGCTGGGAGCCTTTAAAAGCAGTTTTCTCTGGCTGATGGCAAAATAGGAAGTTAGAGATTTAAAGTATGATTTAATGTGCTGTTGTTAGCTTATTAATTGAGGAGACCATGTGAAAAATAATGTGGCCAGCGTTTGGGAGCTGAGTGAGGCTCCCCGCTGAAAGACAGCCAGCAAAAAAAGAAAAGAAAAAAAAAAAAACTAATGGGTGCGGTGTGTGCTGTCTGGGGGATGGGCACACTTGTAACTTTGATGCCAGTGGTGCAAAGGCAATTTATGTGACCAAAGCATTTGTACCCCCATAATGTTCTGAAATAAAAAAAAATTAAAATTAAAAATTACATTAAATTTTTAAAAGATGTGGCCCTCAATCCTACAACCACAAGGAACGGAATTCCGCCAATAACGAGATTAGGTTTAGAGGCAGATGTTTCCCCAAAGCCTGGTAAAAGTGCAACCTCTTTAACACCTCAATTTCAGCTTTGTAATACCCTGAGCAGAGGACCCATCCAGACACCATGCTGGATTTCTGACCTACAGAACTGTGAGCTAATCAATGGGTGTTATTTTAAGCCACGTTTGTGGTAATTAGTTACACATCATAGGAAACTGATACATGCTCCATATGACTGTCACATATATCACTCAACAAACACTTTAGAAATGATACCACATTTGTTCATACATTGACCATTAGCTAAAAGGAGCAAAAATGTCACTGAAAATATCTTGGAAATAGATCTCCCTTGAAAGTCCAAATGCAAGGGGACCAATGTCAGTGGTTGACTGTGCTGATGCTATAGGTTGTCATTTGGTCCTGTGGGTACCAATGCAAGCAAAAAATTACTTACTCTTCTAGAAATGCATTAAAGTTTATAGTTTCTCCTTGAGTTCACTCCGATAATCACAGTGAATGTAGCTGAAAAACTTCATTAGTAATTATTAAGCATTTGGAGGTAAAGTTCCCAGGATACAAACAGTGTTCGGCAGACAGAGGCAGAGTTCCAACAGCAAGCACTTCTATAAATCAAACAAGTCCCAGGAGTTGGTGGAGGGGTAATGAGGAAAGCCATGTGAATTACTGCTTAGCGGGAATATCGAATCCTTAAATGAACTGTACACTCTCGTTTTTAATGGGAGCAAGCTGTAGCCGGGCATAATAAAAATAATTGAAACCAGGATTTGGATCCATTAATTTACTGAGAAGTGCCTTAAAAAATAAGTGAGGCAGAAAAACAGCCCAATGTATACGACAGCCCCCCCGATAGATGTCATTTGTGCCTACTGATCTCAGAGGCCATCAATAAAAGAGGGAATGCTATGGATAACAGGGAATAAAAGTTTAAGACAAATTCTCCCCTACAAGAATGACAGAATGGATACTAGAAAGAGTGATCGATTGAGGAAACGCATCTCCCCATTGCTTTGTTGAAAAAAAAATGAATCGTTGTATCTACACAATACATGTAATTAACGAAGCAGAAGTCCAACAGAATGAAAAAATTCATTTTTCTCTCTCTCTCTCCTGCCATTTATGTAGAGTAATATCCGAATCAGTTTTTCAAGAAACACCTGTGATTGCCACAGGTTTTATGAGTCCTTTTCCTGGGATCTGAGAACACACGCCCACCCACTGCCTTTCTGTAGTTCACAGACTGCTGGAAAGAGGCACATGAGGAGTTTGCCTTCATACAAGATGCAGGCAGGCATCATACGAGGCAAGAAGGCACCTACTTCTCCACGTTTCAGGGGCTGTTTGACAAATAGAAGCACACACTGGATCACTGCACAGGGTCACTATCTTTGGAATAACCCACAAATCAAACCATTAGTTCCACAATTCTTGGTCCTTAATTTACATCAGCATGATATGTACTAAGCTGTTGATAAGGGGAGGGCTGTAGCATTTACATGACTAAGCGATTATTTAGTGCAGTTATGTCATCATCTCTGGGTAGAGACGTGTAAATATTGAGTTATGATGCCTGTAATTATGTCTTCAAATCATACATTTAAGCCACCTTACGACGGTTCTCAGGAAATAAATTGTCACCAGCACCATTTTGCAAAATATAGCATGGGCTCCAATCCTCTCACATGACTTTGAGAAAATAAATCTCCATATGGGTGAAAAGACTGTTGTGGTGGAGAAACAGCAAGTCTCATGTTGCCCAGAGCCTGCCCAAGATACGTTGGACTTACCAAGAGAAGATTAAAATGGAAAAACACGAGTATTGGAAACAATCGCATCACTCTTTACTTTGTGAATCTGATGAAAATTGTTATGACTCAGAGCACACTAGTGTCCTTGATGTGGGAATTTCTGAAAGGAGGACATATTCCTTCCATCATTTCTTCATTCCTTCATGAATTTCTTTTTCAGAATATGCCTGTATGTGGCTGAACCCCATCCTGGTTACTGGTAGTATCATTTCCTTGTTGAGGGTTTTTAATGCACCAAGAGCTCTACACAGATACGTTATTTGAATTCTAGTATGGAAGACGAACATAAACCCACTCTAACATTGTACACTATCACATGTATGTCATGATGCAATATAGCTTACAACACAGCATGCCGTACTAACATAAAATATTCAAGGTTGGTGTCTTAGTCTGTTTCTGCTGCTATAACTAACCATCTTAGACCTGGTGATTTATAAATGATAGAAATGTATTTCTCATGGTTCTGGAGGCTGGGAAGTCCAAGCTCAAGGCAGCAGCAGAAGAAAATGAAAAGAAGCTTGTCCACATAAAGAAAAGTAAATATTTCAGCCACAGCCAAAATCAGTGCTAGAACCCTCTGCTTAGGATTGTACTCCAGATGCCAAATATCACAGACTACAGCATTGTCACTGCCTTGGGGTCTTATTGCTGCCCTCCTCCCATGCCAGCTCTGCAGCTGTGGCTATGTCCACTATAGCATGCGAAGATTCTCCACCATCCCATCATTTTAAAGTCATCCTGTGATGGAATAAAATATTGAAGAACAGGTCATAGTAGAATGCTTGAAAAGTGGGGAATTCAGGCATTTAATGCAATGTCTATAGGCAGTGTGCGTGTCTCTGTCTGTGTGTCTATGTATGTGATCGAATTAGGACTACGGATGAGCAGGCAAGAATGAATACAAAAGAGATACCACTGAGAGTAGAAATCTGGGAACCTATTCAGACAACTTTGCACCACAGAGCCATAAAAATCTGACAATTCTAAGTTCAAAGGCTCCAGTATGATGACTTCAGATGCAGAAATAATGTCCCCTGGTGGATACTCATTGGTGGGCATCAACATATGATACAAAGACCTGTATATTTTGTGTGATTTACATATATCCATCACATGTTTCTACTCCACCACTGGACTGCTGAGTATGTGGGGCCCTCTCCCCAACTCCTTGTCTTGGCCTTCACACATCTCGTTTTCCTTGCTGTGGAACAGGAAAATCAGGTTGTTCTTTCCTTCCAGTACATCCAATTTCCTGAGCCTTTTCTCCCATCTGTTGTCATCTGCCACAGCAATTCTGACATTTCCTTTGTTCAATTGTTTGTTTTTAGAGGCACAGTCTCGCTCTGCCACCCAGCCTGGAGTGGCGTGATCATAGCTCACTTCAACCTTGAAATCCTGGTCTCAAGCCTTCCTCCCACCTCACCCTCCTGAGTAGCTGGGACTACAGGTGCATGCCACCACACCCAGCCCAGTTCTGACACTTCTACTTCACTCAGCATGAGCCCAAATTCTTTCCATGCAACTAGTGGCCATCCTAGTAGAAGTTCACACCGTTTCCTCCTGTACTGTTCACAGTGTTAAATTCTACATCTCAGAAGAGAGTGCTCTGAAATGAAGAAACTCTTCCATAGTGCTATGTTCTGCCCCAGAATCAGGCCCCCAAGAGATCCACTCTCAAGTGTACATCACCTGTTGGATGGCACACAATGATTCGGTGATACGGCTCCTTCTAGGTGGACCTTATCCTCCCTTTTCAGATTCAGCACCACCCCAGTACTATGAGGAGACTTAACTCTAGATATTGGCCTGACGATAAAAGTCAGGTGGAGAAACATACAGAGGAAGCATCTGTTGCCTTTTCAGAGAGCAACCTCTACATCATCTTCTATCCAGAGGGACCTCCAGCTCTTACTCATGACTCTTTGTGCAGGCTCAGAAATTTTAGATGAGTCTAGGCAGGTGAAAGCATTGGGAATATTCACCCAAATGTCTCTATCCCATGAGTCAGAGTCCCAAGTTTTCACAACCAGTGCTCTGAACTTGGTTTTAGAGATGGGCTTTCATTGGGCATTTAGCTTTCTTTGATGTTCAGCAAGTTGCACTGTAGGATCCTAGAGCTGGTCCTGCTTTCTCTGCCTTCTCCTAGTGGAAATGAGAACTTCTTTGTTTGCCACCAAAGAGCATCTCTGGTTTTCACCGGTGGCTTCCAATTGACCATTAGTCTCTCAAGTGTCCTTTATTTTTCTGTAGCACATCACGAGTACTTAACATTACCCATGCAATGCCATTATGACCATGGCTACTATTTCCTGTATGCCTCTCAAACACCACATGAATCATCTCCACTTGTGCAGTCCCTTCTGATACTCTTACATCAGAATTTACCACCAATAGTTGGGTTTTTTTTAACAACTGGACCATCACTTTGCACCATGGTTTCCCTCTGCCCCACTGACCGTAGCGAGGGAGTTCTCCTTCTGAGCCAAGCAATATGGGATCCACCTTCCCAGTGCCACCTTGTCACCTTATCTGAGACCCCTCCAGGTACCAACTGTTGAAGGTGAGCTTCTCCAAAATTCAAAGCCAAGATGGGTTTTGTGGTGCAAGATATTTACTAAGGACTGACACATGTGAAAGAAAGCATGATTGGGCAGAGAGAGAAGTCAAACAGCAACGCAGGTGCAACAAAGCCCCTTCCAGCCTGACACTGAACTCTGAAGTGAGTAGGGTCATTAGAGTACCCTGAGTTGAGCCATTACGCCAGCCGCTTATAGCCTGGACTTCCTCACTGGATGCAGGCTCTCCTGGTGAGAGCAGGACCTCAGAAAAGGCAGCTCTCTGCAGCTGGGGTCAACCCCAGGCAGCAAGTCCTTCCACAAAAGGGAATCCACATGATGCATCTCCACATCAGCTATAGCTGATACTGTGTTTTATTCATTAGTAAAATTAACATACAGCCAGCCCGTTTATGGATGTCTCTTAAATGAATGAGTCAATGTACGAGCAAACAAAGTTATAAAAATTGTGCAGGACTGTTATTTTCACAGTGATAATCCTGTGTTAGCAACTGTTTTCCTTTGTTTCTGTAAGATGTTACAGGCAGTTAACCTGACTATTGTTATGGGGTTTAATTTGTTCCACTATCTACTCTCATTGTGATTCGTTAAATATGGTGCATGGAATACAACCTCATGCACCAAAGTATGTTAAGGTTTAATTCAGAGAACTGTTGGTTAAAGAAAAAGTCGGTGCTGCATTGTTAAGGCATCTTGTTGAACAAATACTCAGATCTCTGAGAAATCACCCTTGCCATTTATTTTCATTCTCATTGAAATGAAAATAGCATCATACATGACTAATCTCTTTCAAAGTCACGTGTCCTTCAGCATCTGCTGCTCATTTAATTCCTTTAGTTACTTCAACACCCACTTCTGAAAGCTTTATTAATCACATGAACCACTAAAGTCATGGTACAAACAAATAAAATCTGTACCCATTTTTAAAAGGGTATATTTCTTCAATGACAGGTTCATTAGAGTGGTCTCAAAAATACTTAAACTTGGTTTCCTAACTTAAGGAGGATGTGATCTGCAATAATTAATATCCATTCTGAATTTATACAGGAGCCAAGTAATGAACAATCAGCAAGAAACCCATGTTGCAGACAAAAAAACCACTCTAAAGGAATTGCCCTAATCCCTCCTCAAGAGCATGTGACAGCCCCATGTACTTGAGATGGTCTGATTTTATATATGTATATGTATAAATAATACATTCTAATATATTCTACTCTACACAATCTATATTTTATATAACTATATAATTAATGACCTATATATAATAAATGATATAAAATATTACTCATATTTATAAAATCTATATAATAAAGAATATAGTTATATATTTTTTCCCACTGAATTGGTAAAAGATATGTAGCAAGGTACAGAGAACAACAACAAAAAAACCAAAAAACCCCACCATGCCTAAGTACATACATCTTTTCTCCCCTAAATTGTGATCTAGAGAATTGAAACTGCTACTTGAGATGTTTCCTTCAACACCTGGAGTAGGTAAGAGATCATTTTATCCTATCCCAAGGTCTGCTTCTACATACCACTTAACTCTGATCACATGGAAGAGTTCAGTAAAGAATCATTGTACCTCAAAGAGCTACAAGTAGAACTACCATCTGATCCAAGAATCCCACCACCAGGCATTTACCCAGAGAAAAAAAATACACATTGTATAAAAAGACATCTGCACTTGAATGCTTACAGCAGCACAATTCACAATTGCAAAGATGTGGAAACAACCCAAGTGCCCATCAATCCATGAGTGGATTAATAAAATGTGGTATATGTATACCATGGAGTACTATTCAGCTATAAGAAACAATGGTGATCTAGCACCTCTTATATTATCCTGGATGGAGCTGGAGCCCATTCTACTAAGTCAAATATCACAATAATGGAAAAACAAATACCATATGTACTCACCATCAAATTGGCACTAATTGATAAAACACTTACGTGCACATATGGAAATAACATTCATTGGGCACCAGCAGGTGGGAGGAGGGAGGAGAGATGGACATATTCACACCTAATGGGCACGGTGCACACTGTCTGGGGGATCGGCATACTAGTAGCTTTGACTTGGGCAGTGCAGAGGCAATTTATGTAACCAAAGCGTACTGTAATACTCTGAAATTTTAAAAAAAGAATCTTTATATGGTCAAGTATTGCAGAAAGTTTCTGCTGAAATATATGTTAAGCCCTTTTGCATTTTTTTTTATCTAGCAGGAAAGTTCAATTGGCTTTCTCTTTGTGAAACCATCTCTATTATTTCCACTCTTTTTAGTTCTGATTAAATTATCTCCGTGTGCAGTGCTGGCATGGAGCTCTCCAGGTGGCCTGTTATTTACATATCTTGTGTCACTGAAAAGGCAGAAAGCAGAACGGATGTTTCCTGCAGAACAAGGACTGTATCTCGGCCAGGTTTCGGTGTTGGGACACAACACAGCCAAATACAGGCACAGAAAATAGCAGGGCGGCCAAAACAATCCATCACAAACCTATAACTTTTACACTGGAGACACTGGGGCTGTTCCCTCACACCTTTTTCAAACAGTTATGCCTAAAATCAGACCAAATATGAGGAGCTATGGTGAAGAGGCGGACAGTCGTGAGATTTGATGACTAAGGAAAGAAAGAGAAAGAAGAGGGAAGACAGTCTCTGAAAGAAATATTAAAACAAAGAAGTCTAGAAGCATTCAGGTTTGCTGAAACAGCCCTCCACATGGGACGGTGACACAAAGACCATCGCTGCACCAATAACTACTTCAGTCCTCTTACGTGGTAATCAGGACCACAAACAAAATGGGTGGTGCAATGTTGCTGTCTTTTTTTTTTTTTTTTTTTTTTTTTAGACAAAGTCTCCCTCTATCGCCCAGGCTGGAGTGCAGTGGTGTCATCATAGCTCACTGCAACCTCAAATTCCTGGGCTCAAGTGATTCTCCTGCCTCAGCCTCCCAAGTAGTTGGGACTACAGGTGTATGCTACAATGCCCAGCTAATTTTTCTATTTTTGGTAGAGACAGGGTCTCGCTCTTGCTCAGGCTGGTCTCGAACTCCTGAGCTCAAGTGATCCTCCCACCTCGGCCTTCCAGAGTGCTAGGATTACAGGCGTGAGCCACCATGCCCAGCCTTGCTATCTTCTTTTTAAGAATGCAAAGTAGGAAAGACACATTGGGAGCTTGGAAGAGCTCCCAACGGCCAAATCTGGGACAACTGAACCAACAAAATAAGTCACAGTAGTAAAGGATTATACCCATACAAAACGTTATTATTCATGAGGCTACATTGATGCAAATAATTTTCTAAATAAATAAATGAGGGAGTAAGGACAGTGCCCCAGGACCGCAGAGCTCCAATGTATAAATGTAGAAGAAATGGTGAAAATGGGAAGTGAGAATGATTATTTCAGGCAAGAGTTGCCCACAGAGGCTAAAATAAGTGGTGAACAGTAGCATGAGAAGGAGGATATTTGTATAGTCTTAAAGGATCTCAACACAAGGCACTTACTAGTTGCAAAGCAAAAAAAAAATAGTGGCTACAACATAGCAACCCAGTGGATACCACCTGAACCAAGTGACCAAAGTTATCATGAATAATAGGATGTCTTAACATCATTGATGATATGATGCTCTAAGAAGGACCCAACATCATGTGTGTGGTATTTCAGCCAAAAATGCATAACCTCAATCTAATGTGATGAGAAAAAATCAGGTAAACGTATAAATTCAATGATATTCTGCAAAAGAATTGTCCTGTATCCTTCAAAAAATTCAAGATCAAAAAGGACAAAAACTGAGGATGTGTCCCAGATAGAAGTAGAAATATGGCAATGAATAGAACATGTGGTCCTGAAGGGACATTAAGACAGAATAACAACGTTAATGGGACAATTGAAGAAATCTGAATGTCTGTAGATTAGTTCACAGTGTGATAGCAACATTAATTCCCTGCTTTCAATAATTTTCCTGTGGTTATTTGAGACACTAATGTTTGGGGAAGTCAAGCGAAAGAAAAACAAGAATTCTCTGTGCCAATTTTTGGAAATTTTTCATAAATCTGAGATGATTTGAAAATACAAAGGGTTAAAAATAATAAAAAGTGTACAAATACCTATGACAAAATAATAATAATAGTTGGAGAAAAGGAAGCAATGCCTTTTAGAAATATTCATGCCATTTCTGATCCATAAGGAAGATTCAAGAAATGTTGCCGTGACTATATACTTATGCCACTTTCTAAAAGATGTGCATAATTTAACAAATATTCACTTGCTTTGCCAGAAATATATGTATTTTTTCATCAGTCAGAATCCAAATCATACTTTTATACCCATTTCAATCTTTGTCTACTTCATAGTCTTCCCTACTTTCCGCAACAAGTAGGTCATTTTTGTCATTCAACCCTTCATCATTCTATGTTGCATCCTCAGGCACACTTAGCTTATTCTATTTAAATATCTTGGAATAGAACTAAGACATGATATTTTCCAAATGCCATTTCATCCATAGGCTCCCCAGCAGGATTCTTCATGAAATATTTCTCATCCTAGGAATATTTTAGAGCCCCTGGCACAGGGAGGGGGCATGTTTCTTACAGTGCATGATGAGTACTGTTTCCAAACCCAAACAGGGGTTTCAGCCTAGTTCAGGTCCCTTCCCACAAAGAAAGCCAATGACTGAGACAAAAAGGATTGTCAAGGAAGAGAGGGAATTTATTACAGCTGGCACCAGCCGGGAGATGGAAGAACTGCCTCAAATCCACCTCCCTGACCAACTGAGGGTAGGGATCAGGACAACTGAGGGGATCAGGACAGCAGTTGTTTGCATCAGGGCAGGTTGTATTGAAAGCAGTGCATGCACAAGGTCTAATTCAGAAGTCACAGGTGAGGGATGAATGGTGAGACTCAGTGTTGTTAATCTGCAAAGAATCTGCCATTTCTGAGAAACAGTTCAAACGATAAAAAGGTTGCTAAACAGAAAGACTACAATGTGCTGGTCATCAAGGCCTACAGTGTGGGAATGCAAAGCATAATAAGGCTACAAGGAAAACATATATGGGGGACAGGAGGTCATTTCGTGTTTGTTCATGGAGCCAATTTCAGTACCATGGACAGTTCTATGAGTCCTACCTGGTTGCTACCTAAGCTACTCATGAACTACCATCAAATCACTTACTTTGTGCATGTGTGTGTGTGTTCATAAAAGACACTATTTTAATTTTGTTTAGGAAATGGCTTTTTAAATTTATTTCAGAATATTATGGGGGTACAAACATTTTGGTTACATAAATTGCTTTTGTACCATTTGAGTCAAAGTTGTAAGCGTACCCATCCCCCAGATAGTGTGCATTGTACCTGTTAGGTGTGAATTTACCAATCCCCTCCTCCCCCCTCCCACCTGCTTGATTTCCAATGAATGTTATTTCCATATGTGCACATAAGTGTTGCTTGATTAGTTCCAATTTGATGGTGAGTACATGTGATGTTTGTTTTTCCATTCTCATGATACTTCACTTAGAAGAATGGTCTCCAGCTCTATCCAGGATAATACAAGAGATATTAGTTCACCATTTTGTGTGGCTGAGTAATACTCCATGGTATACATATGAAACAATGAACTTAAACAGAACTCTAGAACAAATGGGCTTAACAGACATTTACAGAACATTCTACTCCAAAACACTGAATATATGTTCTTCTCATCAGCTCATGGAACATTCTCTAATATTCCATTATTAGACAATAATAATGGAATCACATCCTAGGACACAAAACATATCTCAACAAATTTAAAACGATAGAAATTATACTATGCATCTTCTCAGACCAGAGTGGAATAAAATTAGACATCAACTCCAACAGAAACGGGCATCTCTACACAAAGTCATGGAAACTAAACAACCTACTGCTGAACGATAGTTGGGTCAAGGAGGAAATTAAGATGGAAATCAAAAGATTCTTTCAACTGAATGATAAAGGGGACACAAAGTTATCAAAATCTGTGGAATACAGCTAAAGCCATCCTGAGAGGAAAGTTCAT
>CAUYRB010114084.1:0-67518 GCA_963574695.1 Propithecus perrieri
CTAAAAATATATAGAAAAAATTAGCCGGGCATGGTGGCACATGCCTGTAGTCCCAGCTACTCGGGAGGCTGAGGCAGGAGGATCGCTTGAGCCCAGGAGTTTGAGGTTGCTGTGAGCGAGGATGACGCCACGGCACTCTAGCCGGGGCAAAAGAGTGAGACTCTGTCTCAAAAAAAAAAAAAAAAAAAAACTAAAAGGAATTATTTTTTAATATAACACAAAAGGCAAAAAGAAGGAGAAAGAAAACTCTAGATTTAAAGGCCCTGCATTTAAAAATCCTGCTACATTTTCATCAGCACTGCAAGGAAGATAGTAGCCTTCCTTTTTATGAATGAGGAAGGTGAAGCTTGGTGGGCTTAAGAGATATCTCCAAGGCCTAGCTAAGTAAAATGTGGAACCAGGATTCCCTGGCTCCATACTTTACCCTATTATATCATGACTACAATTTTGGTAAGGCTAGGTTGATCAGTGTGTTTTCAATACCATCTTCTTTAGAAACAGCATACATCCTAGGTTGAATCCTTGAGAACAACCTTGGAATTCTACTTAGTGGGAACGTAGAACTACAAACATATATTCAGGGTCTCTTAGTTTACCTTTGCCAAATACAGTATCAGCATAACCATACTATAACAGTATTCTAAGGGGCCACAAAATGTGTTAAGGAGCTGGTCTGTTTCTCCTTTGAAGCCTTGCCCTAGATTAGCTCAGAGAGGGAGTACCATCAAGGAAGTTCATGTACAGGGAAGAGGCAGTCAGTACTGACAGGTGTAAGCCAGGCCTACGTCTTCTTCCCCACTGGAAATGTTCTTGGGTCATGGAGAGGGGCTGTAGCTGAAGCTTGAAACCCTGCAATCAATCTCAGCTGGGTGTTCAGTCTTTCATAAGTCATGAGCAGCCGGTGGGGACCCTGTGGGGTTCAGTTGTCATGGGAACCTGACTTTTAAATGCTGACAATGAGAGGAAGACAATGCATTGAGCATAACATACTACTTTAAAAATCTATGACTTGTGATGTCGAGACAATGTAATGGACTTACTAAGAACACGGTAAGGATTTGAAAATTATTTCCAGACTGTCATAGACTTGTATCTGTAGATTCACAAACTTAATGAACAAGAAGAATTGTTAGATGTCTGTATTAAAATAAAATACTCTGGAAAAAAAGCTTTTCCCAAACTAGTTCTTATAAATTAATACATCTGAAAGTATATTGATGCCAATATTAAGCCCATAAAAGGACAGTGCAGCAGCAGCACACTGAACGGGGAGGGAGTGCTCAGAGGAGGCCGAGGTTTAGGTTGAGACTCATGTGCCAACTAGGTTAAATATGCTTCACAGCATTGGCGACATTTGGTAATTATTCTGGTTGGAAATCAATGTAGCAGTAGTAAAATTAAATTATAATTGGAAGGACAGAAGAATATATATATATGTAGAAAATAAGAAATACAAACAAATAATAACCAAGATGAGGATTAACAAATGAACAAGTGGTGGCACCAGCATGGAGTGTTTTTCCATCCAACAGAGTCACTTAATTTAAGGATCATCTAGCCATGCCCTCGACGAATTCAGGGATGTCACTTATTGATAGTATCTTTATAAACAAGTTCTACTGAATATTTACTGTTAAATGAAAGAAGCCCTAGGAAACTGTAATGCCAAAATATGTGCCAGGTGATGGGAAGCAGGTAATTGGCCTTATCACACAGTGGCATGGTAGCTGTCTAAGAAGGTTATGCTTGAGGCAGGACTGCGCAGTTTTGTATGGAGGACATGTAATTATTCCAGTTGATTCCTGTTCCTTCAGAATTTTCCTCTACCTATTCTCACATCGGGTAAAGAGGTAATTATATTTCTGGCTCATTGTTTGATGAAGAATTTTTGAAATGAGAATGCTTACTTAATAGTTGTTTACACTCACAGAAGCCTAAACAAGACATAGAATTAAAGCAAGCAGTTTCAGTGGAAAATAATGACTATTTTGAAAAAATCAGTGATAGTGCCATCCTTGTCAGGTGAAAAGGCCAGAAAACCATCTGACTTTATCAAATGATTTAGGACCTCCTGATTTATTATTTTGTATTCAAGATTATTCTACCTAAGTTATAGGTTTGTCTCTCCAACAGTCAGTCATCTCTAAGATGTGAGGATCTCCGGAGAGATTCTGAACTAGAGGTAGATTTGGGAGTCATTGGTTTATGGGTGGCAGCTGAAGCCCTGACCATGGACGAGAGCCTACAAAAAGCAATGGTGGAAAGAGAAGGCCAAGGTCAACACCAGAGAAGTTTGCATCATCGATGCCAATGAAGAAAGTTTCAACTGGAAAGAGTATAAACTCTGTCAAATCACAAAGATTAATAAAGTAGATAAGGTAAAAACTTATTGATCACACTTGACAATTAGTTTAAATGACTTTATTTAAGAGCATTCCCACTGGAGTTTAGGTTGGGTAGAAAACAGATTGCAATGACTTGAAGGGTGAATCCCAGATAAGGGAATAGCTAGTAAATGTTGGGAGTTTCACATTCCAGAATCTTGACTCCGGGAGAAGGTAATTGTTATGGGTTGAATTGTGTCCCACCAAAAATCATACACTGAAGTCCTAACCTTCAGTACCTCAGAATGTGATCTTATTTGGAAATAGGGTCTTTGGAGATATAATTAGCTAAGATGAGGTCATTAGGGTGGTCCCAAATCCAACATGACTCATGTCCTTATAAAAAGGGGAAACTTGGACACAGATATGCATTCAGGGAGAACGCCAGGTGAACATGAAGGTGGCCATCTACAAGTCAAGAAGAGAGGCCTGGAACAGATTCTCCCTCAGAGACCTCAGAAGGAACCCACCCTGCCAACACCTTGATTTCAGACTTCTAGCCTTCAGAACTGTAAGAAAATAAATTTCTGTTGTTGATGCCATCCAATTTGTGGTATATTGTTATAGCAGCCCTAGGAAACTAATACAGTAGTGTAGAAGCTATGTAGAAAAATGCAGGGTGGGGGAAAGCTAATCTCTTCAAAGTCAGGGAAAATTGAATGTGTTTACATGCATATGAGAGGAAGAAGATAGAGGACAGAGAAATAAAAATAGATGGGGCACAATACTGAAGGACATGGCTTTAGGAAGGTGGTTTTCAAACTCTTAGCAACCTGTAGTCAGAGCAACCATGCTCTGCTTAACATTACACTATTTAAATTACCAACACACCTGTATCAGTCCATTGTCATGTTTACAGTGATTTTATGTAGAAGTTCAAGCATCCTACTAATTCACTATATTTTCTGGTATTGTTGAGAAATACTTATTGTATTGCGAGTCTTCTATTTCTTCCTAGAGTTAGGGCACTATATTAATTTTTTTAAACTATGAGTAAAGGTTATATTATTTACAAATTTTATTACAAGAGAGTAAAAGGGCCATGAGGAAATATTTGTTACATAAAGGGGGCCTTGGTTTCATAGAATTGAGAACACTCACGAGGCCCTACACAATGGGCTCTTGGCCAGCTCCCTCACTCCCTCCCCCACCCCCCGCCACCTTCCACCTGCTCCCTCTGCTCACCACACTGGTCTCTTGCTCTTCCTCAAGCCCAGCAAACAGGCTTCTGCTTCAGTCCTTGGCACTTGTTCTCCCCCAGTCCTTGACACTTACTCTCCCCTGGTGTGGAACACTCGTTTCTTGGTGGCTCATTCCCTCCCTTTGCTTAGGTCTCAGCCCAGACACAAGAGAGGCCTTCACTGATCCCCCAGCTGCAATGGCACCCCCACTTCATTCTCTAGCCCTAAGTGTTTTATTTTTCCCCTAGTCGTTCTCATCACCCACCTGTTCTGTATCTGATGATTTGGGCATTTTCTGTCCTGGCTCACTCCATTGTGCCCAGTGCAGACTTGGGGCTCAGTAAATCACTTGAATTCCTCAAGCAAAGCACATAAGGAATTGAGAACACATATAGGTTAGGTAACTTTAGGATATTATTTTTTTCTAGAGACGAGAAACCATTTTCTAGAAATTCAAATTGCATTTGAAAATTATGACTTCTACCATTATAAACTTTCTTTTTGTTATACTAAACAACCCGATTTTTTAAGTGGCTTGTTCTCCTTGGAATTTATCTCCAGTGATGCTGCAAAGAAAGATTTGGGTTTTGATATGTTGGGTCCCAGTAACAGTTTGACAGTTTCCTTACTGCTTATAACCTTCAGTTCCCTGCAGAGGCCTCCTCTCCACTGCAGTCTCTGCCAAGTGGTTGTCACAGCATTAATTAAACTGGAAGAATAAAAGCATTGCATGTCATTTTCTATATTGGATGCCTTCATGTTATAGATGTATCTCCATGGAGAATCCCGTACATAAACTGAAAACAAATGCCTGGTAACATTACAAAGGCTCAATCATTGTATTGTTAAGAGGAAAAATTATATCACCCTAAAATATGAACTCTGTTGCGTGTATCATATTTTTTAAATGTCTAGAGAAATGTGAGTTTGCTTCTTTTTTTATTTTCCAAATCATATTTCAGCTTCCTCCCCCAGAACACTAAATGGGCACATTTTTTTATGGATACAATCCTTATTGTTACTGTATCCAGCATTAGACTCAATTGCTGTGAATAAGAGAAATATATTGCCCACTGCATGCATATATATTGATAAAATTTCAGATTTGTTTTTAGATGTCCCCAGGTATCATACATATAAACCCTATGAAGCATGTTGCTTTTTAAGAAATATGTATAATATAGATAAATTATATTAAATAATAAACAAGTTATTAATAACAGTGAGCATAATAAAACATAAGCTAAACTACAAACAGTGGCCTTGCTGTTCTTCAACAGAAGAATAAGTGACTTTGGAAAGGTATAGCTTTATCCCCATATTCCAAAGGTCAACTCACTGGGCTTCTACACAACTGGAATTTGCAAGAATTCCATAGAAAGTCTCTGGAGGCCTTCTCAAGAAAGAAATCATGGACAGCACAATTAGCAAAGAGCACAGGGCAACCTTGTTAAACTGAGGGCACGACAGGGAGGAGATGCTGAGAGTCTGGTAGGGGCAGGAGAGAAGAACAAACTCTGAAGCCACGTCGAGACGGATGCTCCTCAAAGCAGGTTTCTCCACCTGTCATTACTTGCCCACCATGCCGTAAGAATAGAAAGTAAAAGTAAGTGTTCCAAATTTTTATAGCAATTTGACAGAGTAGTTATATTTCTGTTGAACTTAATAATAATACATTATATTTTATTATCAGTTTAATAATTTTGTCTATTATATTTTTAAATTTTATTTTCTTAGAAATTCATCATTATTGAAATGAATAAAAGTCTTGCACCATTGCAGATTGGAATTTTTTTTTAAAAAAAGTACTTCACCATAGATGATTTTAGAAGCACTATTCGAAGTTGAATTGAACTTTATAAATAAATCTGTTGCCAAAGAGTGCACTCTTAACCGAGCTGAATTCAGAGCATCAAAGTATAAATTGTCCTCAGTTTGTGTATTATATATATTCTGAAAAATCTGAGGTGTGAGGTTGGAGGTCAGATTGTTTCTAAGATATCTTCCTATCCTGATTATGTGATAAATTTATTCATTTAATAAATATGTACTGTTAAATATTCAGGTGATTAGAAAAGACTAGTGACTAAAACAACAAAAATGGAGTTTACATCCTAGTGGGAAGAGACAAAGAATAAACAATAAGCATAATAATAAAGTAAATGACACAAACGTAGAGCAGTAAGTCAGTGATAGAAATGCAAACGTTAGGAGTACCAGAGTGCAGGAATCAGAGTGTGTGAATGTGTGTGATGGCTTAAAATGCTGTGGTAAGGGTAAGCCTCATTGAGAAGGTGACAGTTGAATGAAAGTTGGAAGATCATGAGGGGGGTTAGTCATGGGGCTTTAAGAAGGAAGAGTGGTCCAAGTGGAGAGAACTACTGCAAAGGCCCCAGGGTAGCATCTCTGGGAGGCTGGGCGTCCAGGAGCAGCAAGGCGGCCAGTGAAGTAGAGCAGACTGGGGAAGGAGAGCCGGGAGGAGATGGGACCTGGGCAGGAATGGGAGCCCAGATGTCTTGGGGCCTCTAAGGCGATTGTAAAGACTTGGGCTGTTACTCTGAGTGAGCATGGAGCCTTGGGTAGAGGGGTGGCACTCTTTAGAAGGATCACTGGGACTGCTGTGTTCAGAGTACAGTGTGGGACCTGTTAGGAGGCTATCCCCAGTGAGAGATGGTGGTGGCATGGTCTCGGCTGGTAGTGGGAGAGGTGGTGAGATGCTGGGTAGGGTCTAGTTATGTTTTTCATGATAGAGGTAACAGGATTTCCTGACCCACTGGAGGTAGCACATAAGAGAAAAAGAGGAATCAATTGGTCTCAAATCTTATTTTCTACCATGATAACTTCAGAAATGTGCTTTCTCAGAGAAACTTTTATATTGTGTGTGAAAACCACATTGAGTAGCCTGGAATTAGACAGTGGATTGTGGCCATCTTTGGGATGAGGCTGTGTCTTTTCCTCTCTCTAATTCCAGCACAAAGCATGCCTCCAGGTACAAAACAAGCTCTAAATAAATATGTTATGGCATAAAAAGGATATTATACTTTCATTTATACACAAGATAAAAGCATGTAATTGTCCCATACATCTTTTGATTTATTAATAAGCAAATAATAAATGTCATCACTTACCATCTACTAAATACCTATATAAATATCTACCTGATATTGATTCTTATTCAGTGTTTTTTACCTTTGAATGGGACCTGGATATTTGAGCTTTCATATTGGAATCATTATTTCTGATTTTATTGGACTTCCCAGCTCGAAGAAGCATAGGGAGATGCTTCTTCAGGAGCTTCCAGACAACATAAATCAATCTTTCCTTGTATTTAGCAATAAATGCCTTAGGTCTCTAAATGAACGTGCAGCCAGCCCCTCTATCATTCAGGGTCTAAACCCTGGCGATGGGTCATTGATACCAGAAGATCCTCACACAGGTACTACCTGTTGAAGAATCAGTGGGACCAATAGGCTTTTGACCTGGCACTCCGTAAGATCTGCTCTTCAGCATGCAAACTAGAGAGCACAGTTTTTGTTTCAACCATGCCCCTTCTGAAATCTGGTCCCCAAATGCTTTTTATCACAGGGCCCTGACATTGGCAAACTTCTGCATTTTCACTAGAGGATCCTCTGGTTTTAAGACAGAATCCTATCCAGAAGCTATAAAGACACAGCTCATGGAGGAGCTGTGCCAAGCACTGTACCAAGCCCTCCTCACGCATGATCTCACTGATTCCATCTCACCATCTTTGAAGCCTGC
Organism: Propithecus perrieri; assembly: GCA_963574695.1. Lineage (NCBI taxonomy): Eukaryota > Metazoa > Chordata > Mammalia > Primates > Indriidae > Propithecus > Propithecus perrieri. Next base: position 7,325 of record CAUYRB010114084.1, read on the forward strand.
GTTACCACCCCAAACGACAGACTGGTCAACAATCTTCAAGGTCATCCAGCTGGTTGATGCTACCAAGATCTAAACTCAGATTGTTGATCTAAAGCTCTTGGATGTTTACCATCTCACCACTCTGCCTCTTAGAATAACCTAACATTTGCCAAATGATAGTCACATTCTGTCCCTTGAAACTCCACATCCCCATGTGGAAAATCCCATGAAAAAGGGGACCAAGGCTATCTATTCTAATTTCTATAGTTTACCAACCCTGGGCATTCATCTTGTCTGGATTGAACTTCAGCCAGTTCATTTTCAGCCAAGTCTCTAATTTAGGAAGCCAGTGGGGTAAGAGACAAAAACCACCCTGTCGGAATCAGATGAGAAAGAAATACAGGCTGGGGATTCTTGGCATAATGATAAAGCAGGAGGTCCAGATCCCTTGCTGGTGTTTTAAATGGTCTCCTGTTGACGCTGAACAGAGAGCACCCCCCTGGCAGGAGATGCAAGAGCAGCATCCTCTCAGCGGATGAGCAATCACCACCAACCACCTTTTGGGTTTTGAGAGAGAGAGATGGATTTGCTGGAACCAAAACAAAACAAAACCATGTCCATTCCACCTCAACATCTGAAATTGAATAGTTCTTGGCAATAGTACAGGAACACAATAAATATTAAATCAGCCAAACTCAATTGACTGCAGGATTCAAAGTGGGACACCAAGAAGAATTGATTGAAATGGTTTTGCTCATCCCCTCTGTTCATCCTCCACCCACACCTATCTTCCTTTCATCTATCCTTTTCACCAGCTCAGCCCTCGGCCCTCAGACCCCAGGAGTGCTGTCTAACCCTAAGAAAATTCAAGTGAGAATGTGAGTAGGCAGAATGTGTGGGCATCGCGAGTGTAGAGGCTTAGGTCTCCTATCTCTTCTCACTCTGGAAGCAAGGACCAGTCAGGAGTGGGGAGGACCTGCAGAGTCTGGTGGGAGGGAGACCAAGAAGGAGGAGAAAGGAAGAAAGTGTTGAAAGGTGAAGTAGAGGAGGTCAAGGGTGTGGAAAAACTAAAAAAGGGAGGAAGAATGGAAATGAACTGAACGGGAAGGGGAAGGAGAATCCCAGCAACACCCCAGGAAGGCTCTCCAAAATAATTTGGTCCAACCAACTCTGTACCCTCCTATCCTTTTTTTAAAGTCCTTAGACAATTTTAAGATAGATAATAGATATCAGGGTAGATGTATAGGAAGTCTTTCAACCTACCTACTAAGCCCCAGTGGGACTGAGCCTTATCTCCTTGGAGCCCCACTGTCTTCCTTCACAGAACCTCTAACATTTACTTGACCCCATCTGTTTACATGTCTGTCTTCCCTTCTGGAATAAAAGATGATCAAGGGTGTAGATTGTCTCCACCAGCTCTTTGTAGTCCCTGCCCTTAATATGATCCCTACCTCATGGCAGGTAATCAGTAGATAATAAATTTAAAAAACCCTAAGTCCCATAAAAAACAAATCACTGGGCAGACACAGAAGAATATATCCTGTGTGACTGCATGTATAGAAAGTTCCAAAACAGGCACAGCTAATCTAGGGGTAGGAGTCAGGATAACTTTTGCATAGGGGTAATAAATGAGAGGTGACGTGAGAGGGCCTCTGAGAAATGGTAATGTTCTGTGGCTTGATCTGGGAGGTCCTTTTCTGTTTCTTTGTGAAAGTTATGGAGCTGTACACTTATGATTTGTACTCTTCTCTGTATGAGTATTATGTGTGCTTCAATAAAAGTTTACTAAAAGAAAAAAAAATCAAATAATTAGCTACTCCAGACAGAGAACCTATCAAAAGAAATTGAGGTGGATGAGAGATTCTAATTATACAGGGAGCTGCTTCTCCCTTCTTTTCTTTTGTTGAGCATAAATTAAAATAGCTTGCAAATTATATGATAAGCCTCACCCGCACTTCCTAAACATAATTACTCAGTAGTATATCTTATTTCACTGCTGATCAACAACTGAACCTTAAGAGGTCAACGCATCTGTACGTATGCACATACAAATTACAATCTAATTAAAGAAATCTATAGTACCACGTTCTATATTATTGATTCCCAGAAATGTTGCTACACTGGAGATGAACAAAAAGACTTCTGCATCGGTAAGTGTTTGGAATGTCAGATGCTGAAAAGTGAATTGTGCCTTTGATTAATTGACTTTAATAATAATAATTTTATTTATATAGAGACCTTGCCAAGGCATTCAGGGAGCTGTAAAGCAGCCCATAATCCATGATTAAAGCATTATACAAGCAATATATAACAAGCCTCCCTCCCAAAGTAAAACAAAGGGAAGAGATGGATGGGGCAAAGATATGAAGGTGCAGGAGAGGGAATGGGCTGTAGATTCAATGTGGAGATGGTGATAAATGCTTCATTAGGGAAAGAAGGGAGTTTCCTGGGATTGGTGAAGGAGTGTAATTTAACAGAGTTGCATTGAAATAGTGGTCTATGGGGAGTCAGTCCTAGCCCTGCAGAGATGTGCATACTTCTTCCTCTCTGCATCTGATGGTGAGAACACAGATAATAATCACATCCTTCCTGCCAGCTACATCCTATCTATGAGTGGGATTTTTCATAATAATCCAAACAGCAGAAGTTAAGGAAATACTTATAAATTATTCCCCGATTCTTGACACTGGCAGAAGATCTAGGTGTTTTTTGTTTTTTGTTTTTTTAATCAGCTCTTAGTGAAGTCTTAGAAAATATAAACATATATTTGAAAGTGACTGTGAAGGCGATCCCAAGTGTGAAAGTTCTGAGGGAACAATAGCAGGAACTGAGAACTAGGTATGATTAGTTGGAACTTCCTGCCTCTGCAGACAATCCCCAACCCCACCAGCACTCCTTCCCCACACCCCAGCATCCTACCTACTCCACCATCTCTCTGCCCTGCCAGCCAAATGACCTCTCTTCTTACCATGGGTTCTTTGTTAGTCTTTTTAGTTTTCGACTTACCTTTATTGTGACTTACAATCAATTCATAGACGTTATTTAAAATGTGGAAAGCAGAGAAAGATGTAAAAAGTATAAAAGAGCTAGGCGCTGTGGCTCACGCCTGTAATATCAACACTTTGGGAGGCCAAGGCAGGAGGATCGTTTAAGGCCAGGAGTTTGAGATCAGCCAGGGCAACACAGCGAGACCCAATCTCTACAAAAAATAAAAAAAAATTAGGCAGGCATGGAGGCACATGCCTGTAGTCCTAGCTACTCTGGAGGCTAAGGTGGGAGGATTGCTTGAGCCCAGGATTTTGAGGCTGCAGTTAGCTATGATCATGTCACTGCACTCTGGCCTGGGCAACAGAGAAAGACCCTGTCTCTAAAAGAAACGAAGAAGTTGAAAAAAATTATCCCTACTCCAGTTACCCAAAGGCAACTGCTTTTGAGATTTCCTAAAATATTGCATTAATATGTGTGTGACATATATACATATGAAAAAGTTTCCATGAATATATACCAAAGTGTTTTCAGTGGTTATGTCTAGGTGGCAGAATAATAGTTGATTTTCACCTTTATCGTTATACCTTTATATAATAATAGGAAAAAATTACATATAGATATCTATTAGTTAAAATCATGGAAAAAACAATAAAGAAAAAAGAGTGAAACAGATTATTTCTCTACGTGAACTTTGTCCACCTGATATTAAAGGTTACCTAGCCAATATTTTTTAGACGGAATGACATAATAAAATACGGCTTCCAAAAGATGATATAGTAGATGCCGAAACAATGTTTTGAGTGGAGGTTGATGATATAGTTCTCCATTCTGGGTTACAAGTTTAATTCTTATGTAGTTTGGGCACCTGAGTAACAAAAAAAGAAAGACTCATTGTAGGAAAAGGAAAAGTAATTAGCAAAATCCACAAGTGATAAGATGGAAGATTAAAAATCGCACAATGTCACTAGCAAAGTCCACATATGTGCAGTTAAACAGAAAGACCAGGACAAGGGAATTGTCCTCCAGACAGAGCAGGGGCAGGGAATTCCCTATTGCTCAATTAATTTCACCAAATCCCTGGGTAAATTAAATAAAAATCTTTATCTTATGCTGGGTAGATACAGTGAATAATATCTACCCAATAGAATCCTATGTTGTCTGCAATGAGTAAACACGTCTTAAAAAAATCCCTTTTTTGTTTTGTGTTATTCTCGTCTATGTTGGCTATGTAATCATGTGCCTTTGTTTGATGAAAGCTGAAAAGATGTCCTGGCAGGGGAGGAAGGGGAGCCAGAGTTTACTGGGAATCCTTGGCCAATGAGTGATTGATTAGCGGGTGAGGAGTCAAGTGAGAGCTAGTGCCCTGGATTGAATAAAAGAGCTTCCATTATTCAGAGTGTGCTGGAGAAGGATGGGGAGAGGTTGCATGGAAGGCTGCCATGAGTCTAACAGAAAAGCAACTTTATGGGAAAGAAAGCAGACATTAGGGCAAAGAAGGCAACTGTATTCTACCCACTGAGCAAAAATTGACATTAGAGAGGACAGGATAAAAAAACAAGTCTAGAGAGAGGAAGATTGTAAAATGTTAATGCTATATGTGTTTTACTGTCACGGGACTATTTCTGTCAATATTTGCCCTTCTCTTGATTGCTGATTACATAATCACCAATTTTATAGATTATTATGTTCCCCCTGAGGATTTCTTAAAAGCCTGTGACTGATGCTACAGGTTTGCTGTCTTATCTCTTTGCATGTTTGTATTTACCCATGGTAGGTGGCATCAGAGACTATCACAGACGAAGGAAAACAGAAAGGAATACAAGGCTTAGAGATCACTGAAGGTAGGGTAGCAGCTGAGTCAAAGCTCGGGTTATCAGGTGACAAACTGAGACCCTGAGCTTGCCTTACTCTGATAAGACTATCTTTCCCTCAACAGTGTTTATCAAACTGCAGGTTGGGAACCATTAGTGACTTGCGAAATCAGCGGGGTGGATTACCCAGCATTTTTACAAAACAAAAGAGATAGAAAATGGCCGGCTGTTGAGACTAAGGCGAATGCGACTGGGTGCTGTCTGACCCTTGGCTCCTGGTTGGGGGTGGCGAATATAGGTGGGATCTGGAGTCTTAGTGGGGGTACCCAAGGCTGGCTCCCCACTGTAAGGCCAGATCGATAGCACTACTGGCCTTGCCTCCATTTCTGCTGCGCCCAGTTCTCAGCAGCAGCCTTCAGGGAGGCCCACAGGTGGAGCCCAAAGAAGAGGAAAAAAAAAAAGGAAAAAGAAAAATAACGAAAATATCAGCATGCATTACATGTAGTAAAGGTAAGTATTGTTTTGCAAAACTTGTGTTATTTCACACACACACCCCTGTATGTGTGTTGTGAGTTGCGAGATAAAATGTATTTTTCATGTGGGTCAGAACCAAAAACAGTTTCAAAGCTTCTGTCATAGAGTGTACTCTTTAATAATACCAAATTACAAATTTAAAAATATGGAAGGCTTAAAAATCCCAATTCTTTGGAAGGCATATTTTATTATAATAATTTTCCACGAGGATTTTGTGGCAAGGAGAGCCCAGGTATTCTCAGAAACTGTACCTAACTAGCAGATTAAATCTTTCAGTAACAGCAGTGATAGTGAATGTATCTGGGGGGGAAGGGGGGAGTTGACTTAAAATGTTACTTTTTAAAAAAAACCCAAACACGTTAACTCTGCGTATGTTGAACTTTTGGTAATTTAGGGTAATACATAGGAGACAAGTGGATCAGAGAATTCAAAATAATGGATAAGAAAAAAAATCACTTGTATTTGTTTTGGGAAATGCTACTTCATTTTTTTAGATTTACTTTACTATTTACATTTCATATACAGTTGTTTTAAAATTAGTTTCCTTCTCTGAACACATTAATAGATTCTCTGACAGTGGACGAAGCAAACTGAGTGATTGGAAGTTGCCACTATGGGATTAAAATTTTCCTTATGTAATCCATAGAATGGTTATTTTATAAGAGATTTTGTAGCTGGCAAACTTCACATGACATATATATTTGAGTAATATTTCCCTTATAATATAATATTTGCCATATAGAAAAATTTGTCTACTCAGTCTTAAGTCTTATTGAAGATGAATTTGTCTAAGAAGTACCAAAAAAATTTATTGGGAAATTTTACACCTAAATCTGTGTTGGTGTAGAGCCAGTGGACAAGTAGGTAGCATCATGTCTCGATGTACATAGGCACGCTCACCTAAGTTGGTTCATACGCTCCCCAGCCACTTTTTCAGGATGTTACCCAAGAGCTTGGTGTAGAATGAGTCGACAGTGACCTTGATGTGAGAAAATCAATTATTTAAGTAACAATGTATTTTCAGATACTTTTTAAAATCCAAACATGAAATTCCAAAAGAAAAAGAAAGGGAAGCACTCCATGAAGAGGAAGTGGAGGTAAGTGATGAGGAGGCTTTGAGGAGAAAGAACGGTGAGGAAAAACAAATCCTTTGCAAAGGTTAGGCACGCAAACTCAGAAGAGGAACCATTTTGAAATATTTTTCTTTGACAGTATCACTATCTGAAATCCTAAGCAATCAGACTTCTGTAAAGAGGCATTTAAGACCTTACACTAACAGATTGAAGTGTGGTTATTGCTTTTTGAATTTTCATTCACTGAAAATTCATCTTTCAATCTGTTCCTCACTTTTTTAGTTCTTAGAACTATGTAGTACTCTTTTTAATAATTAGCAATCAGATTTCTTCAAAAGGAAAAAAAGTCTTTTGCAAAATTATCTTTTAAAAAAAGTTGCTGATTGAAGAACACTGGTTCTTGGTAAGAGTACTGTAGATTACTTGGCAGTACACATCTTTATTCATGAACACCCTTTGAAATTCAGTTTTGCATGTATTTAATGTATTTGCAATTCAGTTTTGCATGTATTTAATTAAATAACTTTAAAATGAATGAAGTTACTTAAAAATGATAATAGATACCCTACATTTAGTCCTTTGGAACAATTAAATAGTTAAAAGTGATTGCCCTTGAAAAACCTCTTTGCTTAGAAAAGCTTATTGGCTATCACCCATGTCACTTTTTGTAAGTTAAAAAAAAAAATTAAACACAATCCTTATCAAAATCCTAGCTGTCTGTTTTGCAGAAGTTGACAAGTTGATTTTAAAATTTCTATGGAAATACAGGGGACCCAGAATAGCCAAAACAATCTTGAAAAAGAAGAGCAAAGTTGGAGAACACACACTTTCCAATTTCAAAACTTACTACAAAGCTACAATAATCAAGACTAACATAAAAATGGCATTAGAATAGACATAGAAATCAATGGAATAGAACTGAGAGCCCAGAAATAAACCCATACATTTATGGTCAACTGATTTTGGCAAAATCTCTAAGGATTCAATGAGGAAAGAATTATCTTTTCAACAAATGGTGTAGGAATAACTGGATATCCATGTGCAAAAGAATGAAGCTGGACTCCTACTTTATACCGTATACAAAAATTTAATTCAAAATTGATCATAGACCTAAATATAAGAGCTAAAACTCTAAAACTGTTAGAAGAAAACAAAGGGGTAAATCTTCATGACCTTGGATTAGACAATCATTTCTTAGATATGACACCAAAAGAATAAATCACAACAGAAAAAATAGATTGATTGAACTTCATCAAAATTAAAAACTTTTGTGTCTCAAAGGATAGCATCAATAAAGTGAAAATATTATACAACTAACAGAATGGGAAAAAATATTTGCAAATCATACATCTGATAAGGGTTTGATATCCAGAATATATGAAATACTCTTACAACTCAACAATAAAAAGACAAATAACCTAATTTTAAGATGAACAAAGGATTTGAATAGACATTCTCCAAAGAAGATATATAAATGGTTAATTAGTACATAAAATGATTCTCAGCTTCATTAGTCATTAGGGAAATGCATGTCAAAACTACAGTGAGATAACACTTCACACCATTTCGATGGCTGTCATTCAAAAGATGGACAGTAATACGTATTAGTGATGAGACAAAGAAATTGAAACTCTCATACGTTGTGTGTGGGTATACAAAATGATGCAGCCATTTGGAAAACCCTTTGGTAGTTCCTCAAAATATTAGACAGAGTAACCCTACGTCCTAGCAATTTCACTTCTAGATATATAATATATATTCAAGAGAATTGAAAACATATGTTCACACAAAAATTTGTACATGAATATTTATAGCAGCATTGTTCATAATAGCTAAAAAGTAGAATCAATGCAAATATCTGTAAACTGATGAATGAATAAACAAAATGTGGTATATCTATAAAATGGAATATTGTTCAACCATAACAAGAAATGGAATGCTAATACATTCTACAACATGGATGAACTTTGGAAACATAAAAAATTATGTTCAGTGAAAGAAGCTAGACATAAAGGCCACATATTGTATAATTTCATTAATATGAAATATTCAGAATAATCAAGCCCACAGAAACAAAAAGTGTATTAATGGTTGGCAGGGGCTGAGTAGAGGAAGGAATAAAGAATGACTGCTAATGAATGGGTAAGCATTTCCGTGGGGTGATAAAAATGTTGTGGAATTAGATAGTGGTGATGGTGTGTACTAATACCACTAAATTTTACACTTTGAAAAGGTAATGTTTATGGAATGTGAATTATATCTCAATTTTTAAAAACAAAAGACCTTTGCAAGACAATTGAGAAAATTTAGATATAGTCTAAATATTAGATGATATTAAGGAATAGTAAGCGCTAATTTTCTTAGGGTAAAAATTTAATTATGGATATAAAAGAAGAATGTCATTATTTTTAAAGAGGGCTTATTTTTAATAAACATTCTGAAATATTTAGGAATAAAGTTTATGATGTTTGTAACTTATTTCCAAATGGTTCAGCAAAAAAGAAATATTTTTTATAAATGTATAAAGCAAAGTTAGCAAAATATTGACAAAGTTCAATTAAGGTGATGGGCTCCTGAGTGTCCAGTGTTCTTTTTGTTCAACTTTACTATATTTGAAATTTTTCATAACATAAAATTCAGGAAAAAATATTAAGTTCCCTAAAGTTTCGTCATTTGTCACATAGTGAATACCTTTCTAAGCTCCCTTATGGGTTGGTTGTGAGAATTAATTTGTAAAATGCTATACAGATGTTAATGATTACTATTTCAAAACTCTGCATTTTTAGAGCTTGAAGTGTCTATCACCAATAAATTGTGGCAAATGCAAAACTACTATTTTAGGATGAATCAAATTTCTACCCTCATTCTTTTATTTTATAAATTTAAGACATGTTTTACTGTCCAATTCAAATTCTTTTTAGAAAAATTTCAGAGCCACTTAGTGTTAGATGATGAATAGTTAACACCTATTATATTGGATGGCTAACTTTGTTTTCCAAGCTTCTGGAGGAAAAATGCATCAGGGCATTTTTACTCTTCTGAGAGTAAAAACAGAAACATCAGACTTAGCTAGAAATACACATCATGGGATTGTTGAGAGGAACAGCACATAAGTAGTAGATGTCTTGAAAATGGGAATGATGAGCTTACTGAGTCAGGAACTAGTGAGAATACAGAGAGCTTAGGTGAAATATCGTGTGGCCAAACCTCCTCAACACTGATGAAGAGGCTCTCTTGGTACTCAAGCCCTGGGGGACTGGTTGTCCTGAACTCTGTCATCCTGCCAGGCCATTTACCCCTGGCAGCCTACTTCTGGCCTATCCAACCACAGAGCTTTCTCCCAGAGGGAGAAGCTTTTGGTCTCTGTGGAACCTTTATTGGTATGACAAAGGGAAGTTTTTGACAAAGTTTTACCCCTTTCAAGAAGTAAGAAGGGCCTCATAGACCTTGTAATGTCCTGGCAGCATCTGCAGCACTTGAACACACAAGCGAACATCCAGGCATTGCTTCTCCCATCTACCCACGTGCTGACTGGCATCGCATGGAAGCTCTATGAGAGCCAGAGTCCATCTGTCTTGTGCACCACTCCATCCCACCTGGCATCGCAGGTGTTCATTGAGTGGTAACTATGTATCACACCATATGTCACGTATTGGGGTTATTGGGATGAATAAGACCTGATCCCAGCACATAAGGAACTTTCAAACTCTTGAGGAAAACAGTCATAAACAGATTGTTATAATATTGCAAGTGCCACTCATGGGATATGTATTGGGTATTATGAGAACACAGAGGAAGGTAGAATTAAGAAAATTTTCTATAGCTGCAACCCATAGCTATATTAATATTTTCAGTTACAGCAGGAATGGCTTGTTTCATTGAAGAACTGCCTCTTCTCTAACAGACTAATTGAGGACCATATAACCAGTATCTACCTTCAGATATACATATTGGGTAGTTGTAAAACAAACAAAGAGCCAGGTGCTCACACCTCTAATCCCAGCATTTTGGGAGGCCAAGGCAGGAGGATTGCTTGAGGCCTGAAGTTCAAGACCAGCCTGAACACCATAGTAAGACCCTGTCTCCTACAAAAAGTTTTAAAAATAGCCAGGCATGGTGGCACGTGCCACCTCCTCAGGAGGTGGGAGGATCACTTGAACGCAGGAGTTCGAGATTACAGTGAGCTGCGATCGGGCCACTGCCCTCCAGCCTGAGGGACAGAGCGAGATGCTGTCTCTGAAACGAACAAACAAAACATGTCAGAGATGACAACGCAAGGCAGGCCTTGGACAGCTTGGTCTTGTTCTGAGCTCCTGCCCCTCACCTTTGCTTCCTGGAGTTGTTCTCACTCTTCCTTCCATTCCTAAAACGGACCCACAGGACAGGGCCTGCAACTGATTCACAATAAGATACAAACAATCGGTAAGATTTAAAATTCTCCTTTCCTTAGGTTAATTGCAATTTAGTAACCTAGGAAAGTCTTAAACAAAAAGTGAAACTCACATCATGGGATTTCAGGTATTCTCCTTCATGAGGAAAAGGTATTTTCTGGTTAGGTTGGTTTCCTCACCCATCTCAGCACCCAACTTAACTTCTATCTAAAGCCAGCATGCTCCCTGGGAGCCACCAGTTCATATCTGAAGTTGGCACTGGTTCTTGCCTCTTGATGACTATGTGATATTTATGTGAAACGAAGTGGTAATTTCTTTTCCTGTTCCTTGTACAAAGATGCCCAATGCACAAACTCCATCTAACAGGTTTCCACCAATAATTAACGCTCTGTAGGAAATCAGACATGGCACTGAACATCCCAGAGGAAAAAGCCTCTCTCTTGAGTGCTTCCTTTATCAAGAAGTTGACACATCCTTCAGCAGGGAGGGCTGAAAGGAAGGACAGGAAAGGCTTAATGCATAACTTTCCAACCTCTGCTGGGGATACATTGGGTAAGCATTTGTGATTCACCAGAATCTGACTTTCTAATCATCTTGAGAAAGTGGCTTATGAGTTTAACATGAATTTAGAGATACTTTTACAAGGAGAATGAGGCAGAACAAGTGTTGTCTTTCTGATTTACAGCTGCAATAGCAGACCCCACATACATTTCAGATGATGTGATCATATTCTGTCAAAACCAAAGGCTCAAGCGTGAGCTCTGTGTAGATCATTTACTGACTCTCCCGATAATAAAACATCAGGATATGAACATTTTTTTTGCTGGAAGCATAACAGAGAGAGACACTGTTTGCAACTCTGTGGCTGTATAATCCAAAATGCTGTGATCAGTTATCCATGATTATTGGGGTCACTACATGAGTTAATTTGGATTCAGGTAATAAATACAAGTATTTAGAGGCAGAAAACTGAAATCATAGGTTAAAAGTATCAAATCTTTCTTAAAAGTTTCTATATGAGACATTGCTATATAAAGGAAATCCACATCTCAGAATAGTTATTTAATCACAAATTCCTATGTCAGTTTCTTCCAAATAATAATAAATGTGTTCCACACAGGTAGTGTTTTACCCAACATAAGGCAATTGAGTGCAATGATTGAGAATACTGACATTGCTAACTTATTCAAGGTCACACTAGCTCTGTGACCTCGAGTATGTTTCTTAGCCTTTATGTGCCTCCATTTCTTTTTTTTTTTTTATTTCAGCATATTATGGGGGTACAGATGTTTGGGTTACGTATGTTGCCCTTCCCCTCCCCCAAGTCCGAGTTTCAAATATGTCCATCCTTCGGGTGGTGCGAATTGCACTCTTTGTATATGCAAATACCCGTCCCCTCCCCCCTCCCCCCTGCCCAACATCCAATAAATGTTATTCTTATATGTGCATTTATGTGTTGATCAGTTAATACCAATTTGATGGTGAGTACATGTGGTGCTTGTCTTTCCATTCTTGGGATACCTCACTTAGCAGAATGCCTTCCAGCTCTATCCAGGAGTATACAAGAGGTGCTATATCACCATTGTTTCTTAAAGCTGAGTAGAACTCCATGGTATACATATACCAGATATGTGCCTCCATTTCTTCATCTATAAAATGAGAATAAGAATAGCACCTACTTTATAAGATTGTTGTGAGTTAAGACACATGAAGCACTTAAAACGGTGTCTGACAAAGAGTAAGGCCTCTGATACAGTTTGGACATTTGGCCCCTCCAAATCTCATGTTGAAATTTGATCCCCAGTGTTGGAGATGAGGCCTAATGGGAGGGATTTGGGTCGTGAGGGCAGATCCCTCGTGAATGGCTTGGTGCTGTTCTCAAGGTAATGGGCGAGTTCTCACTCTGTGAGTTCTCATGATAGCTGATTGGTAAAAGAGCCTGGCACCTCCCTCCCCTCTCTCACTTGCTTCCTTCCTCTTGTCATGTGGCGCCTGCTCCCTGTCACCCTCTGCAATGAGTGAAGCAGTCTAGCCCATCACCAGAAGCAGACGCTGGTGCCATGCTTCTTGTACAGCCTGCAGAATCGTGAGCCAAATAAACCTCTTTTCTTTATAAATTGGGAGGGAAGAATGTGACGTCAAGAGTCTTTATTCTTTCACTTCTCTCCCTATGCTGTCAGCTGTGTCCTTGACTGAAAATCAGAATTCCCATCAAGACAGCCCTCCCTGAATGACTTTCTTCTTGTGATCCTGATACTGCCTACCTCCCCTTTCCCATCAGGCCTGTTACTAACACTTAGATACTGCAACAAGTTGCCTGCATAATATAAATGGCCTTATTAAAATCTTCTCAAACTGTCAGTTTGAGTGTGCCACCATTTCCTATTGGGACCTTGAATAGTACCCTCAGCTAGTAATGTCTGCCTGGGGAGGGGGCGAAATCTTCTCAGGCCCTAGCTGGTGCCTCCCCAGGTGAGTTAGGAGATGGAGAGTGCTGTACCAAGTGATTTTGGCTGACTGCCTCATGGCGATAAGGCCCTTGTGTTGAAATCCAGGATTAAGCCACCTCTGTATCCATCTTCTCTACCTCCAGAGTTCGGTCCCTCTTCTTAGGAAAAGTTTTTATCCAAGAATGTTGTCACTGCTTAAACTATAGGGGGGTTTGAAGAGGTGTGGGATGCTCAGGTGCCTGCCAGCCCATCTACACTTTTATAATTTGTTCTTTACCTCTGTAGTGTTCAAAGCTTCCAGGATATAATCCTCTGAGCCTATGGTGGTGGTAGCAGAGAAGGCAGTGATCTGCCCAGAGCAATGCTGGGGGAACAAAAGAACACAACTAGAAAATTCTCTGCCAGCCTGTTCAGGGCTGTAGAGCACACCTCATCATCTACCCCACCCCAGACCCAACTACCTTCTTTATTCAAAGAGTTTCTCCTAGTTTTAAAATTTTTAAGTTACCAAGCCAGCACTGAGCTCTTCTTCAGCTTCTCTTGGGTTTGGTTTAGGGAAGGGAACCATAAGTGGGATTCCTTGGACCTGTAATTGAACATGGTTGCTCACACAGATACCTATCTTTTGTTCACAGTGGTGTTCTGATTTGCCAGGACCATAATTGCTTGCCCAGGGAAGCCCCTCACCTGCCATTGTTTAGGGGCTGATAATAAACAAGGTCCATTTTCAGAGATCATCCCATCTATTCCCCTAGGAAAGTCTGTACTCTACATTATCACAAAGGGACAGAGGGAAATTTTGCCCAAATGCAGGAAGTCTGGTTCTACCTTCTATGCTTAGTATACCTACTATTACAATAACTTGAATATTATAGGGGAAGTTCACCAACCAGAGCTTCACGAATGAAGGATTTATCTGTTGAGAGTCCTGCCAGCAGATAGGCTTCAGCTGTCAGCCCTTTTGGGAGATTGCCTCAGCTGAAGAGATCAAAGGAAGAGGTATTATTGTTGTTGCTGCTGTTGCTAAGTATAAGGAAGGACTCAAAGGAGGAAATTCAACATAGTTCCTACTTTTGACTAGCTCACAAACTTGTTAGGAAGACAATTCATAAATAAAAAGAAGTATAGTTGAGAATACAAGCCAATATGTTTAATCCACAAGGGTGAGGCAGGCAGCAGTTATGGTATTTTTGGGAATTTGGAGGAATATACATGATATCCTTTTGGTCAAGGCTAGTCATGGAAGAGTCTACACGAAGGAGTGATTTGTAGAGGATCTTGAGGCAGGATGGAATTAGCTAGGACATATTGCAGATGTGGTTAATCCAGAGATTTCTTAACTCTACCAGATACTGTCTATCCTATTGCAAATAAGACCGATACATATTTGGGAGAATTCATCCATGCAATGACCATGGGAATAGTCAAATAATAGCTGAATTTCATTTTAAAAATGCCTACTCATCCTCACAACAACCCTAAAAATTAAGTATTATTATTCTTCTCACCTTCCAGATAAGGAAATGAGGCACAGGATGGTTAAGTGACTTGCCCAAGATTACACAGCTAGTAGGGGCTTGTGTTGGGATCCAAAGCCAAGAAGTTTGGGCCAGAGCCTGTGTTCCCTGTTTCCAGAGCAGGTACTGCTTTCCTCTGAGTAGCCAAGAGATGAGAATTGAATTGAATCTGTTTATGAAGTGATAGCTGTGGATAAGCTACTATGCCTCTGGGAAGAGGAGCTTGTTTATTATTTCTCATCTTTTTTGCAAAAGCAATTTTTGCAGCAGCTCGAGTAAATGAAACAGGTGCTCATTAGACCTCCAGGCTGGTGTAACTTTCACTTGCAATTGCTGTAAGAGATGGAGAAGATGAACAACGCTAAATGTTCACTCCAGAAACTTGGACATCATTTATATTCACGTGCAGTTCATTAACCCAAGCTTCTATAACTGTGTTTTCATGAAACCGGCAAACGCTTCTGAGTGTGGAAGCACAAGCAAGAGGAAGGTAGTATATCTTTAAAACAAACAAACAAATCTGGAAGCAATGGAAAACTATCCCCAGCTCTTTCTTTTTGATGGTAATCTCTGAAGCACATATGCACAGACTGCCCTAGTGTTTTTAGTGAAATCTAATAAAAGAAACGTTTATTTTGGAGATGGAATAATACATTACCTGTTGGCTGAACTATTTTGAGTTCAGTCTTTATGGCTTTAATGAGCAGAGAACATGTGGTTTTGGGAGATGTCTGAACAGAACCCATCCAGTTTGCACAGAGACAAAGAGCTTTTACAGACATAGCAAAAGCTATGTATTGATCCAAGGGATTCGTGAAGTCACTGGTTCATTTTAATGACTCTTCTTTGGCTATGTGTCTGCTGCCATTCACCTGAGGGTAAACATGGGATCAAAGTTCTGACTCCCCCAGGATTAATCATTTTCCTCTTTATCTGCATCAAAGTTCTTTGATACAGCAAAGCTTCCTTTTTCAGTTGAACTTACCGTATGTTTAAATTTCAATCAATCATAGTCAATATTGACTTGAAAGGTCATTGCTTACCTGAGGGAAAGGGGTTATCATTAGAAAAATTCACATTTGCAAATTTTTTACTCTACTTCTTTTCATAAAAGAGATTTATTTACAAATCTTATTAATTCAGGAAAAGAAAGTTTGGTCAAAATTCTTTCATTGTTTCACTTTCTTATTTCAAAATATTTAGATATAAATATTTCCTGATTCTACATGGATTTTATAGCACAGGTATTGTGGCAGGGCGTGGTGGCTCACGCCTGTAATCCTAGCACTCTGGGAGGCCAAGGCGGGAGGATCGCTTGAGGTCAGGAGTTCGAAACCAGCCTGAGCAAGAGTGAGACCCCCGTCTCTACTAAAAATAGAAAGAAATTAGCTGACAACTAAAAAAAAAAGGTATAGAAAAAATTAGCCGGGCATGGTAGCGCAATCCTGTAGTCGCAGCTACTCAGGAGGCTGAGGCAGGAGGATCGCTTGAGCCCAGGAGTGTGAGGTTGCTGTGAGCTAGGCCGACGCCACGGCACTCTAGCCTGGGCAATGGAGTGAGACTCTGTCTCAAAAAAAAATAAAAATAAAAATATAGCACAGGTATTGTGAGTGTAGAGTTTGGAATCACAAAATCCTGAGCTGATTTGTGGCTCTGACATCTTTTTGTTGCTTAACATTTAGCAAGATACAAACCTCTAATAAAGGAACTAACGACAAGGCCTACGATTTATGTTGGCTTGGAGTTTCAGAAGATATAATCAATATAAAGAATTTAGTTCAGTACCTGGCACATAAGTGCTCAATAAATATTAGCTGTGCTATTGTAATATTCAAAAAAAATACACGTGATGCAAATTATGGTGTATGAGTGTTTACATGATCTAAAAACTCTGCTACAGATTCCAGAACCCAGATGCAAGTGGGCTCAGCAATTTTCTTAAAAGATCAATATATCTTTAAAATCCCTGATCAGAGGTGTCATTTGTGTAGGGATATCCAACATTATTTTCTTAAATTAGGTATGCACATCAAGTCAACTTGACTTTGTACCTTGAAATGGTAAATTTATGTTCACTTTAGAATTCAAATTTATAGGTTCAAAATGCTCAGTATAGTTAAAATAACTATATATTTTATAGTTAATATAAATATGTAATAATTGAAGTGATAATATATGCTAATTGTGCATATGTGTATGTGTGTAAATGTAACCATCGATATTGCAAATAGAAAAATATAAGCCTGTCAATTGGTGGCAATGGCCTCTTTTTAGTTGCAGGCAGCTGAGGAAATGCATTGCAGAATCACCTTTACATGTTTTTTCAAAATGCTGATGCCTGGGCCTCACCTTGGACTTAGTGAATCAGAATTTCCAGGAATGGGATCCAAATATTTGTACTTTTAATACAGTAATTCTTCCATAAACAACTAGAAAACTGGGGAAAATATATCAAACTATGGTTTTTGGACATTGGCTAACAGGCCATGCAAGACTGAGATCTGTGAAACAAGGCAGACAAATGAGGTGAGCCCTTCAATTCCCCAGCTACTGCCTGATGGCTATTCCAGGCCTTGGCTCAGGAAGGGGCCCACACACAGCCTAAGTGTCTCTCTTTGTCCATTCTTACTGTTATAATAAAATACCTTAGACTGGATAATTTATGCAGAACAGAAATTTATTTCTCACAGTCCTGGAGGCTGGGAAGTCTAAGATTGAGGCACCAACAGTTTCAATGTCTACTGAGGGCCTGTTGCTCATAGACAGTACCTTCTTCCTACATCCTCATATGGTAGAAGGGGCAAAGGGCTCCCTGGAGCCTCTTTTGTAAAGTCACTAATCCCATTCATGAGGGGATTACCTAATCAGAGGTGACCTAATCACCTCCCAAAGGCCCTCTTAATACTGTCACCTTTGGGGTTAAGTGTCAACAGTAGAATTTTGGAGAGACACAAACATTCAGACTATAGTGGTCTCACTGTGGGCTTCCAGGAGGCTAAGGTGGCTAGAATTTATGTAGTAGAATATCAGACAGAAGGAAATTACAAAGAGAAAGCTCTGGAGATTAGCAGAAGATTCTCCAAGCCTTTAGCTGATTACTGATTGATGCATGTGTGGGTTGAAATCCCATGAATCTGGGGAAAGCCCCACCCTCCATCTCCACTTCCTCCATGTTACCCAAAGATAACTGCCCATGATTATTTTAACCTGTTTTTGAATTTTATATAAATGGAATCATATTGTGTTTGAGGGGTTGACTTACTATATTTGTGAGATTTATCCATGATGTGTAGCAATAGCACATTCATTGTTATTGCTACATGTTCTTCTATTATATAATTATACTACATATAGTATTTATCATTTGGCAGTTAGTAGAACTTGGGTTTTTATGATTTTTTAAAATTTTTAGCTATTACAAATAATGGTGCTATGAATATTCTTGTACATGTCTTTTGGTTCATATATATAAGCATTTTTCTTCAGTATAAACTTGGAGAGGAGTAGTTGGGTCATAAGACACACGTATTAATACATGTAATATATATTTAATATTCATTGATAATGTCAAACAGTTTCCCAGAATGGTTACACCAATTTTACTCAGCATTAGTGTGTGAGAGTTCCATTTTTTCCCACATATTTATCAACTCTCGATATTGTCAATCTTTTTTAATTTTAGCCATCCTGGTGGGTGGGTAGTAGTATTTCACTGGAGTTTTAGTTTGTATGTTTCCTTGATTGCTAATAACATTGTGCATCTTTTCGCATGTTTGTTGACCATTTAAATACCTTTCCATAAGATTGTCTATGTTTTTCTTATAGATTTATAAAAATTATTTTTACATATTCTGGATATAAGCCCTTTGTCTGTTAAATGTGTTTCATATATCTTCTCCTACTCTGTAGTTTGCCTTTCACTTTCTTATTGGTGTCTTTTGATTTAGGAACAACAGTTGCTAAATTTAATTTATTCCAATGTATTCATCTTTTGTAGTTAGTGCTTTTTGTGTCCTGTTCAAGAAATCTTTACCAACCTCACTTCATGAAGATAATTTCCTACGTCTTTTTCTAGAATATTTTCTATACTGGGAGCAGTTAAATACTAGCTGGATTTTTCATATGGATTAAGCCAACTGACCCAGCACCATTTATTGCAAGACCATCTTCTCCCTTCTCTGCTGTGCCACCTTTTACGGAAATCAAGTGTCCCTGTGTGGGTAGGTCTTTTGCTGGATTCTATTCTTTTCCATTTCTCTGTTAGTCTATCCATGTGCCAACCCCACTGTCTCAATTTATAATAGCTTTATAACGAGTCTTGATATTTGGCAGTATGGCTCCTCTAACTCTACTCTTTTCTTCAACATTATCTCAGCTCTTATTAGCTCTTTCTATTCCCATATAAATTTTAGAATCAGTTGCTACCTTTGGTATCAATTGTAATAATTGTCTTCTGGGAGTTTTTCTATATTTTCCAATTCAAATCTCTCATCATAATCCTAACATTCTCATACTATCCTTTTTATTATCAGAAGAACCTGTTGGTAATATCCCCTTTTCACTTCTGTTATTGGTTATTTGCACCTTCTCTCTTTTTTAATTGATAAATCATCCCAAAGTTTTATGAATTTTAGTAATCTTTTCAAAGCATCAAATTTTACCTTTGTTAATCCTTTCATGTTTCTTTTAAAAAAATAATTCCTGCTCTTTTAGATATTATTTCTCTGTTTCTAATTACTTGAGGTTTCATTTGATTTTTATTCTTACAACTTCTTGAAATGGATACTAGGATCACTGATTTTAATCCCCTTTACTTTTCTTATATATGTCATATATGTTAAAATCTGTTTCCCTCTAAGCGCTGCTTTAGTTTAATCGCATAAAATTTAGTATGTACTATTTTCATTATTATTCAGTTCAAGTATATTCTAATTTCCATTATCATTTCTTCTGGATCACATGGGTTATTTAGAAGTACGTTGCTTAATTTTGAAGCATATGTGAATTTTCTAGTTTTTTTGGAATGTTGTTATTGATGTCTAGTTTAATTCCACTGTGGTCAGAGAATATACTCTCTTTTTTTAATACTCTCTAATTTTAATCTTATGACATTTGGTAGAGTAGCCTATAGACTAGCATATGTTCAGTTTTACTAAATGCTTGAGCAGTTGGGTGCACTGTTCTACATATGACAATTAGGTCAAGTGTGTTAATCATTGAATACTTAATATCAGTTATTAATATTGTGATTTACCAACTAGCATATCTGTGTCATTCTTTTTAAATGTCCATTTCTCTGCTGAAATTCTCTATTTTGTTCCTTTAGTTCCTTGAACATATTATTTTAAAGTTCATGTTTGATAACTATCAGACAAAATAATAAATACCTGTCATATATTTAATTATCTCCATTTTCAGTTAAGTCCTCTCTTCTCAAATACCCAAATGTAATGTTTCTGATTGGATACCAGGCACTGGATATGAAAAACAGAGAGGAAATTGAAGCTCTGGATAATTTCATCTTCCTTCAGAGAGAATTTTCTTTTACTTCTGTAAGTGAGCACTGAGCTAGGGTCTCCAGATTACCTTACAGTCAGGAATTAAAATGATTCGAAGTTGGGTTTCAGTATCTAGGGAGGCTGGTCTATTTCCAGTTTACCTTTTCTCCTAGTGTATATCCCAGCTTGCCTCTAGACCTGGCTTCCTTCACTTTGGCAAGGCTTGAACTTTGGTTTTTGCCCCCCAGACCTGTATCTGTGGAAAGTTCTGCTCGGCTTCTCAGCTACTGCTTATAAGAATTTCATTTCTCTTCGAAGGAGAGTGGCACCAAATGCCAGACTCACTTTTTGGGGCTTTCTTCCTCTCCTAAGATATTTTCCTCACATTCTTAACTCCCTTGGTGTGTATGTGTGTGCATGTGTGCTTGTATATGTGTGTGTGTTTCAGCTTCTCTAGTTCTCAGTGGGGAGTTTGGTCCAAACAACTAATCTTCCATAGCTAAAAGGTAGAACTAGCCCAGAGAATTTTTCACCTAATGGCGCAATCTCATCTTCTTACTAAAGTAATTGGCTCAGTAAACACAGACCTGTGCCTAGAATTCTGACAGATTTGTAAACTAAAAAATGATTGTTGTTGTTTTAAGTCACTAAGTTTTAGAGTGGCTTGCTACATAGCTGGATATATCGGATTTTGGTGCTTGTGCCTGCTGTTGGTACTGCTGCCATAAGAAAAACTAAACTGTATCATTGGCCTTTGGAACAGATAGTTGGTGGAAGCTGGAAGGGACACAGGAAACGCTAGAGCAAACGTAATGGGCCTTGAGAACAGTGTTAGTGGAAGCCTAAAAGGCCCCAGGGAAGCTGTAAGGGCCTGACGAAAAATATTATTGAAGCTGGAGAAAAGGGTGCTGTTATATAGTAGCAGAATGTAAAAAATAGAAAATATAATAAACTAATGATCTAGCTAAGGAAGTTCCCATGTAGAACATTGATGGCGCTGCCTGGGATCTTTTAGCTGCCTGTAGTAAAATGGGAGAAGAGAGATGAATCAAAAAGGAACTGTCAGCCAGCTGTGGTGGCTCC
Organism: Propithecus perrieri; assembly: GCA_963574695.1. Classification (NCBI taxonomy): domain Eukaryota; kingdom Metazoa; phylum Chordata; class Mammalia; order Primates; family Indriidae; genus Propithecus; species Propithecus perrieri. The sequence continues at coordinate 28,649 of CAUYRB010114084.1, forward strand.
CACCTGTGATCCCAGCACTTTGGGAGGCTGAGGTGGGAGGATCACTTGAGAGCAGCAGTTGGAGACCAGCCTGGGCAATAGTAACACCCCATCTCTATAAAAAATTTCAATATTTAGCCTGGCGTCGTGTCATGTGCATGTAGTCCCAGCTACTCAGGAGGCAGCTGAGGCAGGAGGATCACTTATGTCCAGGAATTTGAGGTTATAGTAAGCTATGATGGTGCCACTGCACTCTAGCCCAGAGGACAGAGTGAGACCCTATCAAAAAAGGAACTGTTGTAGACAGAATTCTAACATGGCCCATACCAACTCAACCCCCAGGTGTTGCACCTGTGATTAGGTTATGCTATATGGCAGAAGGGATTTTGCATATGTAACTAAAATCCTTAATCATTAACTTTGATTTATCAAAAGTGGATTATCTTAGGTGGGCTTGATCCAATCAGGTGAGTCCTTAAAAGGGACTGGTCCCATTTTGTGAAGAGATTTGAAGGGCCTATGAAAGGGGGCCATGGCAAGGATCTGAGAGTGTCCTCTATGAGATAAGAAGAATAGCAAGAAATAGGGACCTCAGTTATACAGTCCAAGGAAATGATCTCTGCTGTCAGCCTGAGGGAGCTTGGAAGCAGATCTTTGAGCCTCCAGATGAGGCTGCAGCTGGCTGACACAGTGCTTGTGAGACCCTGAAAGAAGATCCAACTAAAACACGCTGAACTCCCGATCCACAGAAACTATGAGCTAATACATTTATATTTGCTTTAAGCTGCTAGGTTTGTGATAATTTGTCACAAAGAAATAGAAAACTAACACAGCAACTGTTCAATTTTCAAGCAAACTTTAGAGGAAATATAAAGAAACCAGGAATTTATATTTGAAAATAAAAGTATGTTTTATCTCAATCTCTTAAAATTGGCAAAATATTCTCAAGTTAAGAGATGGCTTCCAGGCAAATATTAAATCCAGGGTGGGCCTGTAAGATTCTTTGTTAAGACCTCAGAATGATTTAAGATGGAAACTTATAAACTCTTCTAAGTCCTTGTAAGAATCTTAAAGATATGCCTCACGGCCTCTCTGTTAGGCAATGGGGCTTCTTAGAATTTGGAGGGACTGTCACACGGCAGCTTCATAAGGACCCCAAGGGAAGAGAGAGCTGACCTGAAAAGATCTGAGTTGTGGCATTCTTAACAGTCCTTTCCTAAAAGGACCAAACCTTAATATGATTCATTGAGAATCCACAGAATATTTAGGAGAAGATTTTCACCAGTGTTCTGGTGAAACACTGTCAATTTGAACAAAGGACCAAGAACAGAAGAGCATCATTCCCAAGGAGCAGTATTGGGCTTTAATTAAGAAACTAACAGCAGGTGCCTGGCTGTGTTTTGGAACCGCTATGGACCAGTTGATGCTGTGTGGCAGCCTGTGTGTTTTCCCCTTTTTCTACCTTCAACTTTTGAGTTAACTTCCTGACTTCTAATTCTTTCTCTCCCCTATTAAAGCCACTGGCAAAACTAAGCCAAAGCACTTTCTGTCATGCAGCAAACCTGTGGTCTCTGAGGGATTCACGTGGGGGTAAGAAATTTTTGGCACAAGCTTTTACACATTAGATTAGTTTTCTGGCTCAGTTGCCCTTGGTCCTCTGTAGGTGTCTCCAAACGTGAGGACAGCGAGGAACATAAGGGGCAGGTGGAGGAGACTGACTGGCTGTCTCCTCATTTTTTGGCTTTAGTATTCCCCACTCTCTTCTCTGAGCATATGTACGTGAGAATGAGTATTTGTGTGAGCGTGTGTGTGTGTGTGTTTGTGTGTGCACGCTCAAGTGTACAAGTATGTGTTTGGATGTCTTTCCAAGAGAACATTCAAGCAACTCTTCCCCTAACCTATCTCCCCCAAAACTTATGTACCCTTCTCTCCACTACAACCTTGCCCCTTTATAATCAAATCTGTTTCCTTTGTTTAAAAGGAAAAAAAAAACAACTGTTTTGTCAACCACAGAGGCATAGAAGAAAGGGAGGTGCTCATATCAGACACTGCACAGACCTATTTTACTAGTTATGCCCTCAGCGGGGCATGTCCATGGGCCAGTCACTTAGTGTCGGCCCTGGACATCCCACAGTAGGTATTAATTCCCAGGATGTCCACAGTGTGGGCCCAACCTCTGCCCAGATGCAAAGAAGAAGCAAGAAAAAAAACTCCATTACTAAGATATATTTCTTTCAAAGACAGTTCATAGAGGAAAATACGGGCTGACCAAATTCTTCCTCCCCCACCCCATCAGTAAGTGTGTACTTTCTTAAAATGAAAGTGCCAAAGAAGTGAGTTCGTCTAAAATGTGCTGCATGTGTTTTTTCCTTTCCTGAGGGAAAACCTGTTTGACTTTGGGTTTCACCACTCATAAATTATCAAGTTATTTCTCACTTATGGCATAAATATCAGTCTGGTTGGTATATGCCCCCACACATCAGCTGAGACTGAAGAGAGCTAAATTTACAAAACATTAAATCAATAAGCAAGTGTAAATGGGTAAACAGCGTGATATCCCCTAACTTAATAAGGCCACAGCACTACTGTTAATCATCTGTTTTGCGACTTCTGAAGTTTTTTCCTTCTAATTCTATAGTGCTGTTAGAAGTAAAATGAGTGAAGGTCCTTATATAAGAAGAGGAGAATGATGTAGCTCAAAATAGAAAATGAGAGATTATCCCAGGGAGATAAACCCATGATAGTATCCATAGTACTGCAACCATTGTAAGATGCTGTCTTTTTAAGGAAGAAATAATAACTGCAGCTCATATTCCTTGTTGTTTCTATTAATGGGAAGCCCTGCCAGATGTCTCTCATGGAAATACCAATCCTACAGATGGAAAGTGGGGGAATATGTAAGAATAAATGAGTAAAAATAGCATTTCCTCTCTCTTTCTCCTGTCCTAGGGATCCCCAAAATCATGTCTCCAAACCTACAGAGTGGCAATCTTCTTTCATTAAAAAATACCCTTCAGGAGGATTGCTGGAGGTGAGGAGTTTGAGACCAGCCTGAGCAAGAGTGAGACCCCATCTCAACAAAAAATAAAAAAATTAGCCAGGCATGGTGGCACATTCCTGTAGTCCCAGCTACTTGGGAGGCTGAGGCAGGAGGATTGCTTGAGCCCAGGAGTTTGAGGTTGCTGTGAGCTATGATGACACTACTGCACTCTAGCCTAGATGACACAGTGAGACTCTGTCTCAAAAAATAAAATAAAATAAAATCCTTCATAGAAAAGTCCCTGCCCCCACCATGGGATATCCTTTTAAATTACTAAGCAAATGTGATAAAAGGGTAGTCTGGAGTACTTGCATTAGATACTTACCAATGCCCAAAACTTTTTGCAAGGACAATGTCCTAGGGGAACCACCAGCAGATCAGGGATGTTGGTAACTACTGTGAATTGGTGGAAGCCATAGTCCTGAATGATCCTGGGTAAACGCAAAAAAGGTCTATAGTGTGGGGAAAGCCAAGCTGCCAGGGAAACCCCAGAGGGACTCTGGACTTGAAGTTGGCAGGAGTGGAATGTGGGAGTAAGCAGGGAGATGGAAAATGAGGCATTAATTGGAAATGGAAGACAGAACAAACTGTCTGATGAGGATTAGGCCTGCTGGGTAGATTCTGGCCTCTCCATTCATTCCTCTGCCCAACATACAGACTAACTCTCCACCACTTATTCTAAAATAAATGCTGTGTGTTGACTCCCTCCACTTCTTCTCTACCACCATTGCCACACAGAAACAGACAGCTTTTATAATCAAGGGTAAGAATGAGCAAGAAAACCTACTAACATACACATCAGGAGAAAATCTATACCTAATACCTAGAAAAAGTAATCTAGTCCCTTTTTGCATTAGAATGGATAACAAATAATATGGGTAAAATAAGAATAATGAAGTGGAAAGTCCAAGATAAAGAAAATATCTGATCCCCAATGAATATGAGGTAATTTAGGAATGACAGAGGAATTAGAAAAATAAAAGCAAAACTAAAGTGTGTGTGTGTATGTGTTCATGCATGAAATATCTTTGAAAGGATACATAAGAAATTAGTAACAAGATTGTCTCTAGGGCTGAGAACTGGGGAGAAAGAGCTTACTCATCACTATACATTCTTTTACCTGTGGAGTTTTGTCCAAGGAACTATTTAAATTAATCAAATATAATTTATCCATAAATTAAGAACAGGATACTATGAAAAAGGAACAGAGAACCAAAGTCTCTTAGAAATTAAAAATATTCTTGGCCGGGCGTGGTGGCTGACGCCTGTAATCCTAGCACTCTGGGAGGCCGAGGCAGGCGGATGGGCGGATTGTTTGAGCTCAGGAGTTCGAGACCAGCCTGAGCAAGAATGAGACCCCATCTCTACTAAAAAAATAGAAAGAAATTATCTGGACAACTAAAAACATATATATATGTTTTTAGTATATATATATACTAATTATATATATAAAAATTAGCCAGGCATGGTGGAACATGTCTGTAGTCCCAGCTACTCGGGAAGCTGAGACAGGAGGATCGCTTGAGCCCAGGAGTTTGAGGTTGCTGTGAGCTAGGCTGACACCATAGCACTCTAGCCTGGGCAACAGAGGGAGACTCTGTCTCAAAAAAAGTATATATATATTCTTGGTGAAATAATAGAAGGGTTAGGTAACAAAGCAAATATACAAAGAGACAGCAAATCTCACTAGTGTACTTCTTAAAAAGGAAACAGGAAAAAGTTAAAATAAGGGATATTATCAAAAAAATAACCAAAGAAAATTTCCCAGAACTAAAGAGAGACATAAATCTTTTGATTAAAATTACCTTTTTCATAACTCTTTTCTTCTCCTGTTTTAAAAGATAACTGTGTAAAACCATAATTATAAAACTATGTTGATGGGCTTATTAACAGGTAAAGACAACATAATTTTTATGACAATAATAGCTCAAGGAAGAAAAGGGTATGTATTGGGGAAAAGTTTCTACAGAATATTGAAATTACTATTAATATGAACTAGATTATTTTAAATTAAAATTGAATTTACTCACCAAACTTTGAGTAAGGTCAGTAAAAAAAATCCGCAAATAGACAAAGTATTGTGAATTTTAGAACTCCAAGGATAGAAAAAAGATCCTAAATGTTTCTATGGAAGAAAAAGACATCACCTTATAAAGGAATAAAGACTTGGCTTGAAGCAATGCCTTCAAAATTCTAAGGAAAATAATTTTCAAGCTAGAATTCAACATCTAGCCAAATTATCAATCAACAGTGATGGTAACATAAAGATAAATAGATAGATAGATAGATATTAATGGATATAACATCTCAGAAAAGTTACATGTAAAATATTCCATCTAAAGAATTTTCTTCTGACAAAATAAGATAAAAAGTAATGCAGACAGAGCTGCAGGATGCAGGAAATGGTGGCACTAACTCAGGTGCACACTAAAAAGAAATTCCAGGAGGAGAATTCGTAGCAGACCTAGAAAAAGCAATTGGTTCAAATTAGAAGAGCAAGCCAAGGGGCTCCTAATAGGAATGTATTTAAGAATGGGTTCCATGCAATAGACAGAATAAATAAGAAGCTGGAAGTCATAAGTGATATAGTGAAAAAATCATGTTTATTTTCTTAGCCAAAAAAAAGACAAAGAAAAACATCAAAAAAACTGTACAAGCAACTCATGAACCAAACCACAATGTAGAAGGATAATTTATAACTTCGTCCCCCTCCATACCTTCACACCATTGATTCCACCGCATTTCCACTGCCCATCGCCCACCTCATACATCTCACTTTCCTTCAGCTTGTAGTTCATCATCCGTCACTCTAATAACTACCTTTTCTATACCATCAACAGCTTCCTCTGATTTACTCACCTGACAAAAAAAAAAAAGCAGGTTAAACTCAATGTCTGTATGGGCTATGTCTGACATCAGCGGTTTGTGACTGGGGAAATATTTGCAGCTCGGACAATTGATCTCACTCTAAATAGAGGACTGCAAATCTCACAGGTGCCCTCAGCACAGACTACCAATCCTATTGTTCTTAATTTCCAGCCTCTCTCCCTCATCCAACTATTTTATGCTTTCTTAGTCCCTAAACCTCATGCAGCCATTTCCCGTTTCTTACTCTTAGCCGATACCCTCCCTGCATTATTGATCTTTTGACACAAGAGATACATTGCTCTATATGATTCTCTCCCACCATGACCACAATTGATTGATTCAGAACCCCAGCCTCCTCTATGACAAAACCCCTCATGGTCTAGAGAAGCAGAGAAAGCTTGTCTGCAGAGAAAGAGAAGAATGGAAAAGGTACACAGAGGTGTGAAGGCAAGAGGTGGAGCAGATCCAGCTAGCTTCACCTTTCCTGCTTCAGTTCCCTCTGGAGGTCCAACAGCTTTTTTTGCTTTCAGTTTAATGAAACATCATTGTTTCTTTGTACAAAACTCCTCTCTTTCTCTGTCCATTTGGGACTTTTTAAACTGTCTGCTAGACAAACTCCCATAGTTGGGATGGTGGATTCTGGCCTGGGCCCACCCTTCACCCCATACCAAGTTCTGAACTGAGAGACAGGAGTCAAGCAGATGAAGCTAAAAGTATCCGCATTGTTGCTGATTAATGTTGATTTGGAGCGAGTAATTTAGGGGTGTGATACGAGAGAATTTGCTAATGCTAAATACCAGAATCTGGCCGATTTTACCACCCACCACCCATCATCACAGGCAGCACAGGAACACTGCGGCCTCCCCTGCAGGGGCAGAGTCTTTCCCACGAAGCTTACCTGTGGCTGAGAGAGGACCACAGCACGCTCTCCCCAACCAGACAAATCTCAAAGAGAAAAGAGAGGAAGGAGGGACTAAGTTACAGAGTCATGGTCCCTGCTCCTAAAGTAACTAGTCAGATAAGAGAGTCCTCCTTTCCTGGGGATGAGGAAAGGATGAGAAGGTCCAGGAGTGTTATGCTAATGGAGGCTCCTTTCCTGGGATCGAAGCCTATGGAGGGAGAAGTACTGAGTCCTGTGTAGTCCCCCTAGAGCCTGGAAAAACTGCTGATTCCCTGTTCATTGCTGTGTCCTCCATGCACACAGAGGCAGGAGTCTCCTTTTGTCTACCGCAATGCAGTAGTAAGCCTGCCTTAGGGAAGAAAAAGAAGACACAGAAATTCAGTTCATAACGGAAAAACATTTTGAGACATCTTTTTAAATAGACATGTCTCCACCTAGAGTAGGTATAGGAAGTTGACATATGTTCCTGACCAAAACTTCTTGGTCATGTCTGACTGAAGATGATTTCTTTTAATGAGGTACAGGCAGTATTCTTCTACACACCATAGTCTTTTACAGCCTTTACAATGCTGTAATCAATTCTGGGTCACCAGATGTAGCTCATGGCCAAGGACTTCTCACAAATGATTGCTTCACTGTGCTTCACCTATTGTGGCTAAGATAATGTGACAGATGCCTTCTGGAATAACAATGAGATTTCCCCGTAAAAGTCGTTCTTCATGGGCAGATAGCTCATGATGGAAGCTTGTTTAAAAGGCTTGGGTTCCTTTGCCCTTCTTTCCTGGCCACCATTTCCACGCTGCATTTGAGTCCAGGCTGTTAATATAATGCACCCCCTCAAAATGGATCAAGGAGGTATTTGACATTAAAGCTCTTGCAGGAGAGGTGACTTGCCACAGTCTGGGGTTCATTGGGACAGGTAGTCCAGGGTACTGGAATTAGATGTTGTCTTTCCAGCCTACTAATAAGACCGAAATAACAATAGGTGAGCAGAAGTCTTTATTTCTCACACCGTCAACATAATTAAGGTGTAGGCTGATCTTTAGAAATAAGTACCCAAGGAACCTTGTGACCAGTGTCATTTTAAAAGACAATAGCATAGAGTGAGCTACAGAATTTTTTTCTCCTTTGATAAGAGAAAAACTTCTTTCCTGATTTATGTCCAATTTGGTAGTGAAAATGAGATTTGTCCTTCGTAGTGAGAAATCTCAATGCCATCTGATATTTGTGGCTGCATTATTCAGAGTAATTAATTGTGACAGACACCCCCAAAATCTCCGGGGCTTAACACAATAAAAGTTTATTTCTCACTCTCATCACAGCCCAATATCAGCCAGGCAGGCCTCCATCTTCTATGACATCTGGAAGGCATGCTCTCCAAGGTTGCCTCCCACCAGGGAAGAGTGCGATGGAGACAGCGTACCAGCTCCTACTTGCCTCATCCTGAAAGGGATGCATTCAGAGACCATTGGCAAATCAGTCACCTGGCTCTAACCTAACTGGGAGGGGAATGGGAAATACATAATGAAGGTGTAGGCTGATCTTTAGAAAATAAGTACCCAAACAATGTTGTACCCTGCATGAGTTTTAAAGGTACTACCATAGAGAGAACACATGGGTATTTGGTAAGCAAATTCTCTGTTGCTGTAGCTAAGCATAGAACGCAGGCCATACTTTGAATAAATAGTAGTTTATTTTAGCAAGACAGCCCTACTGCATTCATAATCTACATTTTATATTCTTAAATCTATAAGAAGAGTAGGTATTGGCATGTATAATTTGATCTTCAGATATTGTGGAGCATACTTTTTTTTTTTGCCCTTTCTAAAACTGTTAGTAAAAACTTATTTTTTATGGATAAGATATTTATTTGCAATGAGTCCTTTAATTTCTGAGACTGACTGGCTAACGCTCTCATATCAATTTTGCTTTAGTCAAAAGGGGTTGGAAGGCCATTGATAAGACCTCTAAAAAGATGATCCTGCAACATTATTTAAAAAATCTTTAATATTTCTGGGTTGAGACAGATGGTGCAGCTCAGCAGTAAAATAATCAGTGTGCACCAGACTGTTGATCTTATATGTGAATCATAAATCTCCAGACAATGACTGATGGTGCCTCTGAACATTTTCCCACAAGCTCATCAGATGTGTTTGTCATAGTGCAGCCAGAGGACCGAGTGACCCTATTATGGTAATTGTGTATTAGACAGGCATTGGAAATACAGTACACCGTATTCAATTATTTTAAGGTAGAAATAAGCTGCTCAGCATAGGAATACCAAGTAGCCTGTCATCAAATTGCTCAATTTGTTTTAGTCCTAAGGTTTTATCCTTGAGCTTATATTCATTTACTTAGCAGTGGTACTGGAAGGTGAATTTGTACTGAATGTTGTTTTCTAATATTTTAAGAAAAGCATCACCTCTCTGTTCTAAAAGACTTTGAGTTTGTTAAAAGTAAAGACCAAGCATAGATGAGCAGGCCTTCAGCAAGACTGTTCTTTTTTTTTTTTAAACCCAGACATGTAAGGACTATTCTTTTCTTTTCTTTTTTTTCTTTTCTCTTCTCTTCTCTTCTCTTCTCTTCTCTTCTCTTCTCTTCTTTTTGTATTATTTCAAAAATATTACAGGGGTACTAATGTTTTGACTATCTGGATGGCTTTTGTAATGCTTGAGTTATAAGTGTGCCCATCACCCAGATAGTGTTCATTGTACCTGTTAGGTAGGTTTTCACTCATCCCCTCCTCCCCGCTGCTTGATTTCCACTGAGTTTTACTTCCCTCTGTGCACATGTGTGCTCCTCAGTTAGTTTCAGTTTAATAGTGAGTACATGTGGTGTTTGTTTTTCTATTCTTTAGATATTTCACTTAGGATAATAGCCTCCAGTTTCATCCAAATTGTTGCAAAAGGCCTTAATTCATCCTTCTTTGTGGCTGAATAGTATTTCATAGTATACATATATCACATTTTGTTAATAGACTCATGAATTGAAGGGCATGAATTGATGTGGGTTGATTCCACATCTTTACAATCGTGAATTGTACTCCAATAAACATTCGAGTGCAGGTGTCTTTTTGATAAAATAGTTCTTTTTCTTTGGGTAGATCCCCAATAGTGGGATTGCTAGATCAAATTGTAGGTCTACTTTTAGTTCCTTAAGGAATCTCCATACTGTTTTCCATAGAGGTTGTACTAATTTGCAGTCCCATCAACAGTGTATAAGCATTATTTTCTCTCTGCATCCACACCAGCATCTATTGTTTTTGGAATTTTTAATAAAAGCCATTATAATTGGGGTAAAGTATTATCTAATTGTGGTTTTAATTGCATTTCCCTGATGATTAGTAATGTTGAGCATTTTTTCATATGTTTATTGGCCATTTGTCTATCTTCTTTTGAAAGGCTTCTGTTCATGTCTTTTGCCCACTTTTTAATGTTTTTTTTTCTTGCTGATTTGCTTGAGTTTCCTTGTAGATTCTGGTTATTAGCCCTTTATCAGATATATAGCTTGTGAATTTTTTTCCCATTATATAGGTTGTCTATTTGCTCTGTTGATTATTTCCTTAGCCATGAAGAAGCTTTTTGATTTAATCAAGTCCCATTTATTTATTTTTGTTGTTCCTGTGATTGCCATTGGGGTCTTCTTCATAAATTCTTTGCCTAGGTCAATATCCAGAAGAGTTTTTTTCAACATTTTCTTCTAGCATTATTATGGATTCATGCTTTACATTTAAGTCTTTTATCCATCTTGAATAAATTTTTGTGAGTGGTGAGAAATATGGATCCTATTTCATTCTTCTGCATGTGGCTATCCAATTTTCCCAGCATCATTTATTGAATAGGGCTTCTTTTCTCCAGTATATATTGTTGTCTGCTTTGTCAAAGATCAGTTGGCTGAAAGTGGATGATTTTATATCTGGGTTCTCTGTTCTGTTCCATTGGTCTGTCTCTATTTTTGCGCCAATACCATGCTATTTTGGTTACTTTAGCTTTGTAATATAATTTGCAGTCTGATAATGTGATGCCTCCAAATTTTCATAATCTTTTTGCTTAAGATTACTTTGGCTATTTGGGCTCTTTTCTGGTTCCAAACAAAGCATAGAATTATTTTTTGTAGATTTGTAAAATATGACATTGGTATGTTGATGGGGATTACATTGAATCTGTAAAGCACTTTGGGTACTATGGACATTTTAACAATGTTGATTCCACCATTCCATGAGCATGATGTATTTTTCCATTTGTTTGTGTCTTCTGCAATTTCTTTCCTCAGTGTTTCGTAGATCTCTTTGTAGAGATCTTTTTACCTCCTTGGTTAAGTATGTTCCTAGGTATTTTATTTCCTTTGTTGCTATTGAGAATGGTACTGAGTTTTTAATTTTACTCTCAGCTAGACTGTTATTGGTGTATATGAATGCTAATGATTTGGGTACATTTATTTTGTAACCTGAGACTTTGCTGAATTTATTTATCAATTCCAGAAGTCTTTTGGTGGAGTCTTTGGAGTTTTCTAGATATAACATCATCAGTAAAGCCTATGATTCTTATATTTGGCTGTTTTACATAGTGTCATATTTCTTGTAGGCTTTGTTCATTCTTCCTAATTCTCTGTTCTTTATTTTTGACTGACTGACTTAATTGGAAAGAGCTGTCTTCAAGCTTTGAGATTCTCTCTTCTGCCTGGTCTAGTCTATTCTTAAAACTTTCCACTATGTTTTGTATTTCCTTAAATGAATTTTTCATTTCCAGAAATTCTATTTGTTTTTTTTAATATGTCGATCTCTTTAGTGAATTTTTAATTCATTTCCTGAACTGTTTTTCTGATTTCTTTGAGTTGGTTTTCCATTTTCTCTAGGATTTCATTGAGCTTCCTTACAATCCATATTTGGAATTCTTTATCTGTCATTTCAATATTGTCTTTTTGGTTGGTATCCATTGCTAAAAAGCTAGTGTTCCCTTTTGTGGGTATCCTTTCACTCTGATTTTTCATACTTCCAGAGTTCTTTCACTGATTCCTCTGCTTCTGGAGCAGCTGTCACTCTTTGTTTTTGGATTTTTTTTGTTTAGATGGGGCTTTTTACTTCCCTCACTTGTATAGGAGTGTGTGTAGCATATGTTGGGTAAGAAACTTTGGCTTTGCTTGTGGGTGCTTTGATGGTGATCTAGGTTCTGGATGGATGCCTTGGTTATAGAGATCCTTGGTGTGGTGGTTTTCTCAGTTGCTAGTTGTTCATAGGCTATAGCAGTCATTAGGTAGCTATGTGTGTGGGCAGATTCCCTGTCTGTCTTTGATGAGGGAGGATGGAGGTCTTTGAAATCCTTTCTCTTTCCCCAGCCTTGTGGTCTTAACGTGTGAATTGTATTGGCACGCCCAGTTTAATCTCTGAGACAGTAGGTGGTGATTGTGGGTAAGAATCAACCACACCGTATATGATTGAGTCAGTAATGTTATAAAGGCTCTGCAAATTGACCTCCCTGCCAGTAGTTGGCGCTTGCCAAAAGGAATAAGCTACAGTGTCGTTTTGGGGACCTGTGACTGGCCCTGGCCTCTCAGGAGAAACACTCAAATGCCCCAGGTGGTGGATGGGGCCCTGGAACTTCCAGGCGAGTCCTTATTCTCCACCACGGCAGAGGCGGGTTGGGGAGTAAGGCTGAGCCAGGCTGGGTTGGATGAACTTGCCCTCAGGCTCTGCAAAAGCTGGTAAGGTAGCTGTTTCAGGACCAGTCAAAGATATGCTCCAGGCTTCTGGGGAAAGCTGCCAGGGACAGGCTGAGGTGTTCTCACCCAGCCAGAAAGCCTGCTTGTGGAGGCAGGGGCCATCTGAGATTCATAATGTAGCTGTCAGGAGTGAGTTTTACTCTCCTCCCCGCTACCCTGCTCTGGAGTCTCCCTCTGGCGTCTGCCAGCAGGCAGGAGCTCAAACTAGCTGAGCTCCTCTGTAATGGCACTTTGAGGAGCTGGGAGCTTCTCTGTCCAGGATCCTGCCCTGGGCTAAGAGCATGGCCTTCCTGTGGGGGAAGTGGTGCTCCATGAGTGTGCTGTGCCCAGGACCCTCTCTGCATTCTCTTTTTGATTCTGACCACAAGGGCTCCCTCACCTTCTGAGATTAGTTTACAAATCTCCCCTCTGTGGCCCTGAGCAACACGATTGAGTCTTGGGGGTACAGGATCTGGCTTGTGGGCCTATCCCTGGGTCCCCGAAGATCAATCTCCAACCATGCCAAGGAGAAGCATGCTGGTCCCGAGTTGCCTATGGGGTGCTTGAGCAGGTTTGGTGTCCCTCCGCTTCAGGGTGTGCCCTCCTCTGATGGAGCAGCCAGGCAAGCAGCACTCGGGAGGGCCGGTGAGCAGGGTCATGGTCTGAGCACCCCTTAGTCCTCTGCAGGTCTTTAAGAGGAAAAGTTTGAGCCTCTCTCTCTCTCGGCGGAAGTCCTGGTGTAGTGTATGCACCAACAAGTGGGAAGCAGCAGCTCCCGAGACCCCTGGCTCAATCATCTCTCTCAGCAACCACAGGTGGGGGAGGTGAAGAGGAGGAAAAGAGTTGGATTGGAGGAAAATTAGCACTCTGGTTGTCTCTGTCCCTCTCTCTGGAAAGCAGCCCGCCCAGAATGTCTAGGCTTTGGGGTCATACAGATCCCCCAGGACCCACTGGCTCTTGTGGATCCTGAAGTCTGGGCTGGATTTGGGAAATGTTTTTGTGGGAATGAGCAAGATGAAAACTGAGGGTCTGATACCCGCTGAGGAGGACAAAGGCATACAGTGGATGGAGAAGCAATATGGCACCTGCCATCAGTGGTGACAGGAATTGCCGCAAGGGGGCTAGCAGGCTGGTGCTTTGTCCTCAAGAAGCTCCCAGATCACTGTCAGCAGCAGCTTTTGGGCTTGTGAGGGTAGAAAGGCTCTGCAGCAGATTGGAAGCCTGCTGACTGACAGAGATGTGAGGGAGGGAGAAGCAAACCACTCCACCTCCCCTTTTCACCGGACTCCAGGCCTCTCGGGGTTGTCCTCCGCTGATATCTTGCTCCTTCTTGTTCTGCTCTGCAACTTCTTCCCATGGAATCTCATGTAGTTTCTGGCACTTTTTACTTGGAATTACACCTGATCTATGATTGTTTGTTTTTTTCTTTTTCATCTAAAACTGTTTCTTCTTTCTGAGACCATCTGACAGGTGATGCCTCTGGTTAGCCATCTTGTCCCCAGAATCATAATTTCTATTGAGAGATCTTCCTTACAGGACTGTCTTGTGAATATGAATGATAAGGCCCAGGATTATTCTTTTAATTGTTCTTTGAATTGTTTTAGAAATACTCTAGCTGCTCCCATCCTTCTAGTCTAAGAAACTCGAAGGGATCCAAAATGCTAACTGTTTTTATGCACAGTTGGCCCTTCAAATCTGTGGGTCTGCATTCCTCGATTCAACCAACCATGGCTTGAAAATCTTCGGAAAAAAAATCCACAAGGTTCCAAAAAACAAAACTTGAATTTGCCATGTGCTGAGTACCACGTTGAATCCATGGAAATGAAGTGATGTGTAGGCATTGTATTAGATATTATAAGTAATCTAGAGATGATTTAAGGTATAAAGGAGGATGTGTGTAGACTATATGTAAATACTGTGCCATTTTATATAAGGGAATTGAGCGTCTACAGATTTTGGTATCTGCAGGGGATATCCTGGAACCAATCCCCACAGATACTCAGGGATTACTCAGTGTATGTGCATGTGTATTTCATAAACACATAGCTTAAACAACCTTTATTCCATTTTATATATGTTATAGGTAGTTAAATACAGTATTTTGAATTTTTATTATATTTTTAATAAAGAAAGGCTCATGATTTTATACTTTGGCAGTTGAAGCTTAAGGTACCCTTAAATTCATATAGATTATCTGCAGGTCTAGGGGCTGCTAATGCATTTGAGCTTTGCCCATTACTTTCAAGGTTATCCTAGTTCACCACAAGTTCTAGCATAATGTATCTTCTCAGGAAGTCCGTGAAAATGATGCTACCTTTGAGGATGAGTGCAAGGATGTGTGACTATTTAGGAAGAAAGGGTTTAGGTAGAATACAGCTGTTTTGACTGGGTTTCCTGCCCCCATGAATGAACTCTCTTAAATGAACCAATTAATAGATTTATGGACAGTAACTTAATTTCTTAATAAATTACATACGTAGATTTATCATTAATGAGAATAGAGTCAGACTAAGGGAGGTGGGGTTAGCCACATGTAACTGACAAAGTTAAAGACTTTTTACATATATAATCTGTTTCTTAGGAGAATGCAGGAGAATACAGTGGCTAAACATACTGATTTGGAATAAAATTTCCTTGATTCAAATTTCATCTCAGCTACCTACTAGCTATGTAACTTTGTGTCTCTGAGCTTCAGTTTCTCCATCTATAAAGAGAAGAAAATAATATTGTATACTTAACAGTGTCATTGTGATATATAATGAGATTGTGTTCATAAAGAATTTAGCATAATTTCATAAAATTAATATTATTTGTGCATGTGCTAACATGAGTGAGCTTAACCAGGTGCTGTCCACGGTTCTGAGGTGAGCTCTGAGTCATAGACCATATGACACAATCCAAATAGTACAAACAGCTTGCACAGAATTGTACAATATGTACAGTCTATCAAGTAGATGGCCTTCCATTAATTCAGGATATGTGTGTGTGTGTGTGTGTATATATATATAATATACATATATATAATATATGTATAATATGTATAATATACATATATATATGTATATTATATATATATAGAGAGAGAGAGAGCACGCCATTATTTTGACTGCATTGAAGTGAGACCACTGACAAACTGCTTCACTTAAGTTTTATCATGCGTTTAAGTACCACCAAAACACTTAGCTACTTACATAGACGGCTGGTTTGACTTAATTTGTACCCCACCAATGAATTATCCTAATTGACTAAGTAATATCTTTTAGGACACAGTTTAATTTTTTAAATAAAATACATGTGAGAATTTCCTTATTAATAAGTTTGTCTTCTAATGATATAATTTTAACGAAGGACCAAATGGCCAGCTGGTCCATTACCTTTATTCCTATTTACCATTGATAGAGGCCACTAGCCCAGCATTCTACCTATGTTATGTTCATTTATTAACTTAGTATGATTGGAATATAATGTCAACAGGTTAATATGCTGTCATCTATTAAATTGTGCTCAATAATCAAGACTTTTCTAGATATTATATTGTGTATTATATGTTTTATTTTTTATTTCTTGTCTACCTTTATTATGAAGATGTAAGCTCCAGAGACCAAGGTATTATTTCTTTTGCTCCCCCTTCTTCCTAAAGCCTGGAACTATGCATGGCTTATAGAAGACATCCAAAAAATATTTGTCAAATGAATGAGTAAAAAAAGAACAACTTTGTAATCAAGAAGATAGCCACCTTTATATTGTTATCTTAAATGCTCTCTGTGCCTAAAATAATGTCACCCCAAGAAATCAGTATCTGCATGGAGTCAAGTAGAAATGAAGTTAACAATTGTACACCAGTAAATTAGATAATCTAAATGAAATAGACAAATTCCTAGAAAGATACAAATTATTGAAACTGACTCAGGAAAAAATAGAAAATCTGAAGAAGTATATAATAAGCCATTGAATCAATAATTTTAAAGCTTCCCACAAGGAAAATCCCAGGCCCAGATGGCTTCACTGATTAATTCTACCAAACCTTTAAAGAAGAAATAACATCAATTCTTCTCAAACTCTTCCAAGAAGTAGAAGAGGGTATACTCCCTAACTTATCCTATTATCCTGATAGCACAACCAGACAAACATCACATGAAACTATAGACCAAAACCTCTTTGGAATATAGATCTAAAAATTTTCAACAAAATACTAGCAAACCGAATCCATGTAAAAAGACTATACAACATGACTAAGCAGGATTGGATTCATCCCAGTAATGCAAGCTAGTTCAACATATAAAAATCAATTAATATACTATATTATAGACTAATGAGCAAAAACCACATGATCATCCTAACAGATACACAAAAAGCATTTGACAAATTCTAGCACCTTTTCATGATCATCCCTCTCCTTCCACACACACTTTTCACATATT
The DNA here is from genome assembly GCA_963574695.1 of Propithecus perrieri. Classification (NCBI taxonomy): domain Eukaryota; kingdom Metazoa; phylum Chordata; class Mammalia; order Primates; family Indriidae; genus Propithecus; species Propithecus perrieri. The sequence continues at coordinate 45,555 of CAUYRB010114084.1, forward strand.
GGGAGGATCAGTTGTACAAGTTGCTTTATAAGGCAATCCTTGCTTACATCAGTAAATAAATACATTTGGTGTGAAGAAGAGCACAGAATCAAATTAAAGGAAGGTCTCATTAGTATAGTGATGAGTAAATAAATAAAGAAATAAAACCAACTTAGAGGAAAGGAAAGAAATTGAATTCAGAATTAATATTTTTATCAATAGAAAAAGGAAAAATATTGAATAATTTTATTAAAATATGTAAATGCCAATTTTACTTGATAAATATCCCAAGGAAACCAAGAATGGTAGGGGTTCATGAATCTGGTATGGTGCACTTGTCCTAATAGAATAAATCTCCAGAGATTTCCTGCATCCATCTAGTGGGAATTGTGCAGCAATAAGACCCACGATTACAGAGGTCTAAGTTCCTCCCTGAAGGAGGGAAGGAAGGAAGGAGGGAAGGAAGGAAAGAAGGAAGGAAAGAAGGAAAAAATCCACCTCTTTCACACTTCAGAATTTGCAAAATTTTCATTCTCAAACTATTCAGACATTCCAAAGATACAAGCATGCCTAAGACCCAAACTTGTATCTAGTTTTATGTGAAAAGAAGGAGTCATTTATGGGGCAAAATGACTCCTGTGCCAAAATAATTTATCATTGGAAGGGGCGAGGGTTTTTTCATTGTTATTATTTTAATGCCCAGAAATATGCTTTCTTTGGAGCATGCTACAGGACAAATACATCTTTCGAGTGTCAGGTTTCATATGCCTGCATGTTTTCCCAGTCCCCTACCTGTCATTACATGAAACTTTTATGACTACTTGCAGACAAAAGCCAGAAACACAAAGAGAGGGGAAAAAAGATGAGCTCAGTAAGTAACAGACCAGCAATTTAAGCTCAGCTGAGGAATTCAGCTCTCAGACCCCAGACTGCTGAAGAGGCTGAATTCAGGTGTCAATGACACTAGTGAGTCAGAAAGATGAGCTTTGAGTTCCCTTGTGTTTCACTATTAGTGGTGCTGACCCTGCTTCAACTACTAACAAAATTGTAGAATCTCACATCAATTGCTTAATCTACTTGATTGTTTCCCTGCAAATTCAACTACTAATATTGTACTCTCTTGTTATACACAATATTGCTATAAAACATTGCTAATAAAAAATAATTAGAAAAGCTATAAATTGTGAGTTAAATTGTCTGTAAAAAGGTGGCATACTGCAGGCATAGCAAGGAGAACTTTGATTACTCCATAACAAGAATAACCCACATTTGTGTGGAGTTTGACTATGTGCCAGGAATTGTTTAAATACCTTATTTATTTAACCACTTATTTAATCCTTTTAGAAACCCCATGGGTTCCGTATTTCATCCATAAAATACAGACAATAAAAATTCTACATCATAGAATTGTTGGAACAATCCCAAACATAGAGGAAGCACTCAATAAATGTTAGCTGTTATTATTATTATTCACTTTACAATATACTTTTTTTTTCTCCTTTAAAACTGAAACATTTATTTTTCTCCAGCTTTCTGGCTCCTTTTTTCTTCTCCATGATGTCACAAAAGTCACATATAGTCACATACACAGATTCTTCCTATGCATTAGGATATACCTTTTATTATAGAACTAGAAAATTTGGATGCATTTAAAGCAACAAAATGCATCCTTACTTGCTATCTTTTCTCTTCTATCTTTCCATTCCCTTTTTGCTGAGGTTTATGCTATGTTCACCTTAAAAATAGTCCTGATATTTGAATTGTTCACTTAAATTTACAAACTATTTTACAAGCGGAATGGTCTTCAGAGTTGAGCTTTAGGGTGAGTTGAGCTTTGGAGTGGTCTTTAGGCTTGAGTCTTGGCTCATCATTTACTCAGTAATTTGAAGCAATTCACAGACCTCAGCCTAAATTTCCTCATGTGTAACATGAGATTAACAAAAGTATATACATTACGGATTTATTTTTAAATGATATAATATATGTACAAGGTTTAGCATAATCCCTAGCACAATAAATAGCACATAGAGTAAATGTTAGTGGAGATTGTTATTTGTAGTGATAATAGTGGTTGATTTCCCAGTATGTCCCACCCCATAGAGTTAGTCTGAGATAGATGCAGTTACATACTTTCCCTTAAAGTGACTGATTTAGGATTAGCAATGTAACTTGATTCTAGGCAGTAAAATAGAGGAGAGGTCTGCTGGGGAGTTACTGGGGGAATTTTTATTGCTCCTAAAAAAGAGCTTTAAGAAAGAGCTGGTCCCTCTTCTTCCTTTGGACATTGTCATGCCTGGATGGGATAGTGGGGACAGCTGCAGCCACCTTGCTGCCAGCCTGTGGATAAAGCCAATATACAAAGGCAAGGGGAGCTGGAGGCATGAGGTGCTGAGCTTGGAGCTGCTTGCCTCTGGGCTCCTGGGTACATCTCCTCACTGCTGAAGCCACCCTAGACTGGGGTTTTCTCTTACTTGCAGCCAAAACACACTCTGACACAAAATGTTGATAATAACAATAATCAGCAGCAGAATCAGAGAAAGACTGATGAGACATTATATTTCTCTACAAATGAATTATTTAGTCCAACTATTCACAAAGGAGATAATCGAGTCCGTATAACCCAATTAAAGGTACCACATTCTAGGTTTATGTGTGGCAAGTTGGTTTTCAGAATTTCTAGGGCTTTATAGTTCAGATGAATATGCTAGGGAAGGAGGTGGGAAAATATTATGACCCATGAGGTCTGGTTTATATCTACTCTTGCCATATTCTGAAAAGGCTGGGAATGTCTTATTATAGAACTCTAGAAAGTAATGATCAACTAATGAATTTCAGTCACCCCTTTGGTCTTTTTTTATTGTAGCTGCTTTCTAGCATTCTCATGAACATTGGCTTTGACTGCAGATTGTCAAATAGCCAGCATATGTTCAGGCAAGTAATCTGTCTCTGGTCCAAGAACATCTTATCAACATGATGTGTGTTTAATCTTAGGTTTCAATTGATTTTTTAAATAAAATTGCCAATATTCCTTAGAGCAGATGATCTTTCTTTTACTTTTTGCAACTAGTACTGAGAGTCTTTGCCAAATGATTATGACCATCCTTTTCCTAACACAGTGGTCCTCAAACTTTGCAGTAGAACTTGTGAGAACACAGATTGCTGGCCAACTTTTAAGTCTAAAGTGAGCCCCTTAGAAATCTTGCATTTTTAAGATTTCCAGGTGATGTTCATGTTTCTTGTCCAGGGACCACTGTTGTAACCCAACCTTCTAGACACTCTAATTTAATTTTAATACTTTGACTATTTAGAAATGAATAAGGCCCACCATAGGAAATATCCTCAGATGTTTCTTTCTCTACAAATCAGTATGAAATTTAGACTAATTTTGGTAGTAATTTTTTAAAAAATAAGTTTTATTGTGTATATTTGAGGTTTATAACATGATGCTATGGGATACATATGGATAGAAAAACAGTTACTAGAATGAAGCAAATTAACATATCTATCATCTCACATAGTAACTTTTATTTTGTGACAAGAGCAGCTATAATCTACTTATTTAACTAAAATCCCTGATACAATTTTATTAACTATAGTCCTCATGCTGTACATTAGATCTCTAGATATGTTCATTCTACATATCTGCTACTTTCTATCCTTTGACCTACATCTCCCATTTCCTCTTCCCCACCTTGCCCCTGGTAACTATTGTTATTCTCTAGCTCTGTATTTGAGTTTGTTTTTGTTTTTTTTTTTTCCTGTGTCTGGCTTAATGTCCTCCAGTTATATCCATGTTGTGGTAAATGGCAGAATCTCATTATTTTTTAAGACTGAATAATATTCCATTGTGTGTATGTGTATATAAAGATATATATATTACATTTTCTTTATCCATTTGTCCGTTGATGGACAGCTTAGGTTGTTTCCATATCTTGTCTATTGTGAATAATGTCTGTCTTGTCTATTGTGAATATTGCTGCAATGCAATGAAGGTGGCAATGCAGATATCTTTATGAGGTAGTGATTTTTATCTCCTTTTAGTATATACCCAGAAAAGGGATTACTGGGTCATATGGTAGTTCTATTTTTAATTTCTTTAGGAACCTCTGTACTGTTTTCCATAATGGCTGCACCAGTCTGCTGTGCTGCCAACAGTATACTAGTGTTCCTTTTCTCCACACACTTGCCAACATTTGTTATTGCTTGACTTTTTGAACATTGATTGTTGTTGATTTGGTGTTGTTTTTAATCTACAGCTGAGAAAAGTCTGCCTGGGCCTTTAATGTGGTTGTTCTTCAAGGTTCTTCTTTGGCTGTTCTCTTAGTTGGTGATCTCACCAGTGTCCACTCTTTCCACTATGGTCTCTGCTACTCATGTCCCTATACCTGACTTCCCTACTAACCTTCAAGCCCCCTCTTTCCCTTTGTAGCTGCCTAACTTTGAACAATTTACTTTGCCTTTCTGTTGCTTTGATTTCTCATACATAAGATGGGATATATTTAATAGTTGGTTCTGCTATAATGCCTGTTAAGAAAATGTAAATTTATTTTAAAAAATTGAGCAGTAACGCTCTGTTTGGTTCACAAGAAACACTAGGTGATTTCCCAAAACTGCAGCCAGCTGAGAGTCCCAATGGAATGTACAAATGTACACATGCACACACCTGGCCAGGGCAAGGAGCCACGCCCATCCACATGTGGTGTTAGAACTCTCCCTCCGAGTTCTGACGACCCTTCCTCCACCACTTCACAGTGACTTACAAGCAGCCACTCTTGGGTGCACTGTCCCCACCCTTCCCTCTCCAGTTTTTCCTCCTTACTCTCAAACTATTTTGTTTATTTCCTCTCAGTTCTCTGCTCTTTTTCTCTCTTCATCTTTTCTTCTCACTCTTTCCATATCTCTTTTTTCTCCTGCACATACAGTGGCAAGCCGGAGGCAGGTGGTCGGGCCAGCGGGAGTGCAGGCGCTCACCGCACAAGCAAGCTTCAGGTCTTTTCCAGGTAAAGCACCTTTTTTATTGTATTAATATTAATTATGTATTTCCTAACTATCTCATGTGGTCAAAACTGTACCATCATTTTTATTAGGTTTCTATCTTTTTTAAATGTGCCACTGAATAGTTTTTGAATAGCATACCCCAGCCCCATTCTCCCATAAGACCTGTGTTTATTGCATGGCTTTGCATAGAGCAGTGATTTTCAGGAACCGATATGTTATGTTATAGCAGAACTGACTGTACTATCAATAACTCTCTCCCTCATAAGGCTAATGATTGAGTTTATTTATACTAAAGACTTACATAACACTTGGCTATAGTAAGTGGCAAATTAGTAATGCCTATTTTTGCACTAATGGAGAGGAGATTGAATTACATAACATCCTCCAAAATCCTTCTAACACCAGGATTTTGTGCATTCTAGAGTCTAGGTTCCCTCATTATACATAGGAGATGGGAGACTGGAGGGCTGCTCAAGGTCATACAGCTAGTTAATGAGGAGATGAGAAAACACTGGCAGCACAGACTCTCGCCGGCTCTCCAAACCTGTGACCCACAGACTTAAGGCAATAACCGAAAACTAATTGCAAGGTCATTAAGTATCTCTCAATTTATAAAGTATACATTCAAGTTTCCTGGTTATGGTAAACTGTGTCAGATAGAAGGGCTCTAAGGCTGTTCGCTGCGTTAGCTGTGTAGAAAGTTATAGCCAGAAGGCAGATGTCTAGCCTATTCAAATTTCACTCTGAGTTCTAAGCACCACTCCATCTTTGTGCCTGAAGGGAGAAAGACATACAAAGGTAACATCCAGTCATTGGCAGATGAATGCCTAAGGGGCAAAGAGAAATTCATTTTTATCTCCCCCATCACATTGTTATTTTTTCGATAGCAATTCCCTCAGCCCTCAACATTCACAACACTGATGCCCATGGGTGGAGGGCTTTTTTCTGTATTGCTTATGGTATACAAACTATGCCCCCTAAAGAATATGTTTTCCTTTGTAATGAAAGAGCCTTAAGAGACACTGCCACCTATACTTCCCCTTAAACTCTTTTTATACCCTGATTTTGTATTGGGCCAAGAGTAAAATAATAAGATATGGACCCTCCAAACAGTGTAATCATCATTTGACACTTGGATGATCATCCACTCTATAAATGGTGATGAGTTTGCATCTCATATCGCGTACTTCCCAGCTTGCCAGCTCTACAAAAACAAATGATTTTTAAATAAATGATGTTTAAAAAAGAATGATGGGATAATTAATTTTATTCATTTTGTCACTTCTTTTGGGGAGGAGGAACCAATAACAATGAGGACATCCTGGTAAATTTGTGTTTTTGTTTTCCAGCCTGGATTATGTTAAAATAATAGCAAGCCTGTTTTTTTAAAGCAGTGGTTTTCAAAGTGTGGTCCACAGACCCTGGCAGTCCTGGAGACATTTTCAGAAGGACTGGAGGATCAAAACGAATTTCATAAAAATACTAAGATGTTATTTGCCTTTTCCTGAGTGTGGACGTTTGCCTTGTTAGTGCAAAAGCAAACTGCTGGCACGTTAGCACAAATCAAGGCAGTGGCACCAAATTGCACTAGTAGTCACTGCATTCTTCACCATCATGCATTTGTGGTTAAACAAACAGACAAAATCAATGTCACTTAAGAATGCCCTGATGAAGCAGTACCAATTATTAATTTTATGAAATCTTGATCTTTGAAATGTCATTTTAATCTGTGTAAAGTGGGAAGCACTCATGAAGCAGAGTGCAGTGATTGTCTCAAGGTAAAGCAATAGTGCAGTTGTTTAAGGTGCAAACTGAACCAGCCACTGTTTTTCTCGTGGAACACTTTTAATTTGAAAGAACAAATAACATATAAAATATGCCTTCTTAACCTTTCAAAAATGAACCAAATAAGCCTGTCACAAGGATAAAAAACTATAGATATTTGTTGCCAAGGATAAAGTTTGAGCTTTCAAGAGAAAATTAGAATTTTGGAGAGCTTATATTTGCCACTATGAGCTTGACAGCTTCTCAATACTTAAAGCTTTTTCTGGTGATAGTAATGAATGTGATTTTTATAATATTATAAAGTGAAAAATGCCAAAATTTGGAGGATCTGCAAAACTTAGTAAAATGTTATTTTCCAAATGACTAATGTATGAAGTTACAAAATCAGGAATGGGCAAAAGATCATTAAAAATAGAAGCAAAGCGATGAATTTTAATGTGACAGTATGACAAATTTATTGATATGGTTTCAGATTCTACATTGTAACCAAGCTTTAAGAACCTTTCACCTGTTGAGTTTTTCTGTAGTATCAAAGAATATCCACAATTATATAAAAAGATTATTAAAATAGCATCTCCTCTTCCAACTAAATGTCTGTGCGAGGCCAGATTTTCTTTATATACTTTAATCCAAAGCATCATATTGCAAGAGATTGAATGAAGAAGCAAATATGAGAATCCAACTGTCTTCTGTTATGCCAGACACTGAAGACATTTACAAAAATCTAAAACTATGTCACATTATTTTTATTTTGGAAAATATAGTTATTTTCCAGAATGTGTTATTTATATTAACATGTAATAGGCTTATTATTTCCTAAATGAATGCATAAGTAAATATTTTTAAAACATCTCAACCTAAATTTCTAGTACAATACATATTGGTAGACATGACCTACAAAATAAAAGCTTTTTGGGATCCTAGATAATTTTTAAAAGTTTAACTGATTTGTAAAACCAAACAGTTTGAAATTCACTATCTTAGAGCTCTGAACTGAATTTAAAGATGTGGTTTTCAAAGTGTGGTCCTTGGACCACCAGTGTCAAAATTATTAATAATAAAAAAATATGCATAAATATGGGTGAAAATGAATATTCCTGGATCCCCTCCCACATTCTTGAAATGGACTTCAGCAGCATGGGGATGAGAAAACTTCCATGTTTGAAAAGCTTCTCAGTCATTCTGATACACAGATAGGGTCCTGAGCTAGTTGAGGCCCTGGACTCCATGTCTGGATTGGCTCCGATTTATTAAAGACCTTGAGCGATTCTGTCAGCTTCTTGGAACCTCAGTTTTCCCCATTATAAATTGGACCCATGGGCTCACCACAATAAAAGCTTGTTCAGAGAGCCTCAGATAAAAGGCTTATAAACATCCGACATGTTGCCATTTCTTAAATTACATGTGTTAAAATAAATGGTTGAAGTACACGTTGCAAAGCAGTATCCTTAACTTTTAAAAATAGTCTTTTTTTTTGTTTTTGAGACAGAGTCTCACTCTGTTGCCCGGGCTAGAGTGAGTGCCGTGGCATCAGCCTAGCTCACAGCAACCTCACACTCCTGGGCTCAAGCGATCCTACTGCCTCAGCCTCCCGAGTAGCTGGGATTACAGGCATGTGCCACCAATGCCCGGCTAATTTTTTTCTATATATTTTTAGTTATCCGATTAATTTCTTTCTATTTTTAGTAGAGACGGGGGTCTCGCTCTTGCTCAGGCTAGTCTCGAACTCCTGAGCTCAAACAATCCGCCCGCCTCGGCCTCCCAGAGTGCTAGGATTACAGGCGTGAGCCACCGTGCCCGGCCCTAAAAACAGTCTTTTAAAAGACTTTTAAAAGTAGTCTGCTGATCTATTATCCATCAATTTCAAAAATTCACAGTGGACATTTTTGTCATTAGTGCATATTAGCTGGGTTTTAAACCCAAAGTGCATTCCTAAAAAAAAAAACAATACCTGAAAAGAGAAACCAAAAGGAAAATGTAAAAAAGATAAATGTAGACCAAAAAAAGCTATAAACTCAGATATAAAATGAATCTGAGGTGCCAAGGGCCCCTGAAAAACAAAAGGTTTTTAAAATGAGAGATGATCCTCCCTGCCTGGGGGCTGTGTGTGGAAAGATGTGCAATCCCTTTAATGTTCAGCTGAGCCCCAAAGTCCAAAGCTCCATTTCCCCAAACCCCCTGAAGGCAAGAGCTGGCTCAGAGTTCCTAAAACTCACTTGGAAGCTTTCATTCAAGAGCTTTAAAATTAAAAGGGAAAACCTTAAACCTTAAACTTAATCTGTTGCTCACACAAATATCCATTCAAGCAAGTGCAGCTGTGGGCAGACTGCATCCTCTGTGCCCTTCCTGGGAAACGGCGGGGCTGTCACTTTCTACATTCACTTCCGATAACAGATTTAATCCATCCAGTAACTCCTAACAGGATCCCACCATACAATTTTCCTTCATGCCCAAGACGCTGGTGTATCATTTCAAGGCAAGGCATTTTCCCCTAAGTTGGTAGCCCCTTGATTGCCTACTCTGTTAACAGAGAACGTGTTTAATATTAATGGGTCACATTTATTGAATCTTTACATGTCAAGTACTCAGTAGTTCAGCAACACTCCCAACAATTCTATGAAACAGGTACTATTGTATCTATTTACAACGAGGAAACTAAGTCATGGCGAGCTTGAGTAACTTCCAGAGCACCACCCAGCTAGTAAGCAACTGAACTTGCATTCAACTCTATGATGGTAGGATTCCAGGACTTGAGCTCTAGAAAGATACCCTATTCCATTTCCTTACCTAAAGGACTGAGAGGTAGAATAACCACCCTGGGGTGGGGGAAGCGGGAAGGGGCAGCCCTTCAGTGAAGCCTTTAAAGCCCAGTGATAGTCTTCAGAGAACCATTCTAATATGTAATAAAATCTCACTTACATTTTAAACTTGATTATTGTAATGTCTAGTTTAATTTGTTGTCCACTTCATTTGAGAATGGTGGAAAAGCTGCCACTTTCAGGACCATGGCAGCCAAAGTTTGTGATTTCTCCTCCTCTCTCTCTCTCTCTTTTTTTTTTGGTGTCCATTTGTCAGGATTCAGGGAAAGGTTCTGGGGAGGGATTTTGTAGGATGGCCTAGAGCTGTATGAAAACAAGGTTGACCTTTGAGCGAATTCTATGTTTATTCTTTGTTCTCCAGCACCATAGTAGCTCTTGTAGACAATATCTAAAGAACGCTTTTTCTTCATTACACCTGAGAGGAGTGGAGTTTGAAGGAGTGTCTGTATCTAAGGGAATAACATTTTTAGGATTCATTGTAGGGACTGTTGCTGGATGTTCTAAAATTACAGCTTTTTCTGATTTACTTTTTGTTCCTTCCTACCCTCAAATTTCCAAGCTGAGATGGAAACCATGGTTGTTACCTATCTCCATCTTTCCTTTGCGTGTCTGCGTGTGTGTGTGTGGGGGGGGGGGGGTGTCTCCTCCAGCTCTTCCCCCAACAGAGTCCTTTCTGTTATCTTATACTCTTAACATCAATATTTGTTTTTAGTCCAAAACTTGCTTAAGTCATTTGGGAGTTATATGATCATTAACTTGAGTTGTACAGAGTGGATGTGCTGTAAAAATCTTAAGAAATATCTTTTTTTGCTCAAGGGAATGTCAACAGCTAAAGAAAAAGGAGAGGGGAACCTGAAAGTCTAGAAAGCATGTATTAGTCTCTCTGCCTTTTTTTTTTTTTGGTATTTTTTATAGTTATTAAATTTCATTTCAGTGGGGAAGGAAAGAATATTTTGAGGATTGCGAGTCTGAATTTACAAGACAGTTGGATTATATTAATAGAATATTTTAGGAGAGAAGGTGGTTTACTTCATATCAAATACAGTAAATGATCAAGGTTTGCCTTGTTGACATGGCTAAGGTGCTTAACAGCATTCTAGCTAAAATATTTGCAGAGTTGTAATTTAATTTATTTAATAAAATAAATAATATTTATATGGTACTTTTGCATTTATTGCTATGTTTGATCCTCACAGCAGTGCTATTCAGTAGGCATCACTGATAACGCTCAGAATGTTAAAAAACTTTCTTGAAGTTATGCAGCAAAAAAGTGGAGGAGCCAGGAGCTCTTTCCTTTCCAATGGTACTAATATAAAATGTTAAATTTGCTTTTAAGAAACATGCTGCCATTCAGCAAGCATTTACCACATCCCTCTTAAATTAGATCACTAAAAAAGTTTTCTTAAGAGGTAATAGGATCTTTGCCCTGAAATTCCCTATTGAGACCTATAAACCAACCTCAACTTTAACATACGCAATCAAAAAAAGATGTGTGCTATCTGGGGGATGGACACGCTTGAAGCTCGGACTCAGCGGGGGGAGTGGGGGAAAAGGTCAACATACGTAACCTAAACACCTGTACCCCCATAATATGCTGAAATTAAAAAAAAAAAAGATGTGTGCTGAATATGTATTTAAAGTTGACCAGGAGAACTTGCTATTTCATGGAGTGCTATTGTGAATTATATTTTTATGTGAACAGCCACCCTCTAGTTTGTATTCTTTGTCAACTGACCTTAAACAACACTGGGTTTGTTTAGAGTCTAAACATCATAATAAGATCATTTATATTTTTAAAAATATCATTTAAAATGTTTCTTATATCATTAATTTCTAAAAGGAAAATTTAACTCAATCCTTTTCTAAATTAGAACAGATTCCGAGTGAGTTGAGTCCTAAGTACATCTTAAGACAATTTGAAATTTGTTCCTAAATGAGAGGCCTATAGAATATTACCAACAGGGCTATATCGGAAAATATCTTTCAAATGTTACTTGCTCTAATCACTATCCTTGGTAGCAAGGACCATCAACTTCTGATGTTATTGCTTCTATATTTTGGTTGGAAGCAGAGCCATTTCATCAATTAACCTAGCATAGACCCTGGAGTTACTTTAGAATCCTTTGCCCCACGTATTTCATTAGTTGTAATTATACATTATCTCATCTCCATTTCCATAATCAACGTTTCATACAATCCCATATGCCACTTCCTCCCCTTTTAGATTACTGCAGTACCTTCTTTCAGGTCCTCCTGCAACAGACTGTGGTCAATTCTGAATGCTACCATTCTTGTTATAGCATCCTCTCCTCCAACAGGAGACAGTATCAGGCAGAGGGAACAGACCAAGATTTGGAGTAAACAGACTTGTATTAAAATTCTTCTGCCAGTTACTAATTGTGTGGTCATGGACAATTTACTTAACATTTTTGATCCTCACCCATAGAAAGAGGATGATAATGATAATACTTACTTTGCTAGGTTGCTAGGATTAAGTAAGATAAATATATAAAGCACCCAACACAATGTCTGGCACAGAACCAAAAAATGTTAGTTTTGTTCCTATATCCTTCATTAGATTTCTCATTATCCACTAAGTCAGATTCCAACCTAAGTTGTCAGTGAGCTAATCCATGGTCTTCTCTTCAATCCTCCCATCCACCACCATCTTCCCAGAGAATCACTGCCTTGCCTTCTTTGTTCACCGGAGCCTGTTTGTCTGGAATACTTTCCCCCTCTCTCTTGCCCTCTCATTCATCTCCAGCTCAGAATCTAATTCATCCAAGAAGTCTTTTTGATTAAATCAGCAGTGGCATGTTTATTAGCTTACATTTCTACTGATTTTAATATTAACCATGCTGCTTTGTATGGGATGCATTCCCAGAATGCGGAATAAATACATAGAATATCTTTTGCCTGTTCACCCGTTCTATAACATATAGCTGGCAATTGAATGGTAAGGAAAATATGTTAATCAAATACATAATCTGTTCTTGCTAACGCAAACCATTCTGTGAATAAAGTAAAAGGCACAGAAAGACCCTATAATGAAATACTGATAAAAGAACAAGTCATTTCTGTGCACTCGACGTGAAGCAGCAGTGGTTTTAATTGATGAAAATACTTCTTAGGATTTATTGATAAAAAATGATGTTTGACCCTTAAAAAAATAAATATTGCCCCAGAGAAGTGGCCCTCACAACAGGGCAGAATTTCACTAAGTGCTGAACCACTACTGCCCCCTATAGCCCATCCAAGATATATCAGGGCACAGTACAAAATGTTTTTTATAACATTTTCAGGAAAAGCTTTTATTGCCAGAAGATCTGTTGATTGTCTGCCCAGGATCCTACCTCCACTTTCCCCTTCAGAGTGGAACTCTAATTTTATGCAGGCATCCACAAAGTGCAGCCAATGTGACTTCGGGAAAGGGGATCCCAGCCCCAGTCCCTGGGTAGGCTCTGACTAGTCTATGGCAATCACAGTGATCTCACGTCTTCTGCCTGGATTGGTTAGGTAACCCGGTTTAAGCAATCAGTTCATGGCAATGGGACCTATGTTTAGCCAATAAGACTAAAAGATAGGAATTTTATTACATAATTTGGGGGAGGAACTCATTGGTTGTCTGCTGGATATAAACAAGAACTCACATACCTTGTCACTATTGGCAACCATGATTCTGACTGCTGAGAAAACCCGTTGTGGGAAGTCCACACGGTGGAAGGCAAAGCAGTGAGATAGAAAGATATGGGGCCTGGTCTTCGTTGAGCTGCTAAATCAGCCAACCCAGAAGCCGCGCTGGACTTTTTGTTATATAAGATGATATATTTTATCAGCACTTAAGTCAACTTTTTCTAACTGGTAACACTACTTAAAATAGAAACAAATGGAAATAATAATGAATCTTTACAATTTTGTTGATTTCTAAGCTTAAGGACATGATTACAAGTATACATTCTTGGATGGCACACTTACTAAGAATATTCTCTCAGTCGGTCTGTGAGTGAAAATGGAACATATCTATTGAGGTTCAAGTTCTTTTCAGGCTCTTTAGATTCCTATAACAGAGCTTCTGGATGTTGAGGGCCTTGTGGAAACTAGGAAGCCAACATATAATTTGCTGAATTCAAGTATTTGACATCTCTGGTTCATTGTCACAAACTTCTTTCCCAAAACGTTTGTTTCCCCCATTTAAAAATATATCCTCAAGTGCAACCTCTATGGACAACAGTGTGGAGGTTCCAGAGGCTGGGAAGAGTAGTGGGGAGGGGGGCATAACGTAGGGATGGTTAATGGGTGCAAAAATATAGTTAGATAGAATGAACAATACTTTATAGCACAACAAAGTAACTATAAACAACGATAAGTTATGATATACAATAAAATAACTATAAGACTGGAATTAGAATGTTCCTAATACAAAAAAATCATAAATGCCTGAGGTGATGGATACCCAATTATCATGATTTGATTATTACCCATTGTACGCATGTATCAATATATCACATGTACCATATAACTACATACAATTATTATGTATCCATAATAATTAAAAATTAAAAATATAACTCAAATAAAACCAGATCATCAGGGTTATTTTTACTGAACTGCCTGTTGGTGTGATGTCATCATTATATTTTTAAATGCTTATGTTTTTCATAGGAGAGTTGCCCAGGCCATCATTAATTTATTAATAATTCTGCACTGTCCTCTTTATATTGTCTCTTCCCATGAGAAATAACTGTCACCTAGTATGAAGATTAGTAATACTTGAGCAATTTATTTATTTCTAAAATGAAGACCATTTTGAGGTATGTTTCTCCAAAGAAAGTGTTCCCCCCAAAAGGGGACTAGAGAATTATTTGCAAGAGTGCGTAAATTTTGTGTTTTTATTTAAATGACATTCTAGAAAACGAATTAATAGAAGTGTATTTTGGAATGTTTGCATCTTATAATTAAAACCGGCCCACAGTTCCACTGCCTGAGTTCATGTTTGTGCTTCCAATAGAATTGATGCCAAGTGATACTGTTTGAATTCTTGCCAGGTAGTGAGGAAAGAGCACTGGCGGGCTTGATACATTGAGGATGTCTTCTCACCAAAGGAAGGCCAAACGGTATCTCAACAGGCCGTATGAACTAGGCGTCTCAGCAGTCTAATTAGAGAAAAATGGAGGGAGAATTGAGTCATCAAATTGCAGCATGCCAAACTCAAATGAATTTTCATCTTAGTACTCAATTCCAAACTGAGGTTGCAAACAGGAATTAGTTTCAAACATTTATCATATAAAATTATCTTGGCTTGTTTCTGTAGCTTTGTTTATATTTAGTCAAATTCGTTGCATACAGGTGAATATATAAAAGCTATAAGCACATAGAGTTTACACCTTGTTTATCTAAGCCCATGTTCCATAACACCTCAGCTTTATCTCTTACTAGGTGCATGATCTTGGGCAAGTTACATACCTTTTTGTTCCCCAGTTTCCTAATCCATCAAAAGGAGGTAATGGTATTATCAATTTAATTAGATTTTGTGAGGATTAAATTACTTAATGTATGTAATGTATTCAGAAAAATACCTGGAATTATAGTAAGCACTCTGTTAGTTACATCCGCTCTAATTACTACTATATTTTTACTTCTATTACAAATAGAGTAATTTAATCCAACATTCCAGGTTCATTGGGATTTTTTTCTTTCACAAGAATAGACTAGAGTTTGGTGTCTTTCTTTTCTCTGTCACTGCTACAAAGCTTGGCACCAAATCTGTGGCCCACCAATACCAAGAGCGGGGTTACTATAATGTGTCTTTTTTTGGCTTTACGCTTGGCTCCACTTATGTTCCTATGCATATTTTTCTTTTCCCGTGCTCACACTTTTAATTTATGAGTTTTGATGCACTTTATGTGTCTTTTTAAGCTATCTTAAATCCACTTTAGAACAGAAGGTGTGGTACATAAAAATCAATAAACATACATGTCCACTCTTAGACTGTGTGAAAGTAGGGAATTTAATAGACAATAAAGCTCCCTGGGACATATTACCACATACAGGAAGGATCTCAGAACTCATTTCCTGGACTGTGAGATATTTTCTCAGGAGAAGGAGTATAATATAATCGACCACAATTATCTTCTATCCATTCTGTGAATGTTGCAAGTGTTTATTCCATTTCTGTAAAAAGCCCTGATGTGGTATATTTTTTTCATGTTTTTTTTTTAAACTCTTCTCACCATGAGTTCATTTAGGAGACTCAGTATTTGTTTATTTTTTATTTATATTTCTAAGTTTTTTGGTGATTTCTTTTTCTTGAGAAGGAAATATAGACATTTAGGGTGAAAATGCTATGATTCAGGTTCAGAAGAACAGAATATTATTCATGATGACAGTTATAAATTTCCATTTCCTCATCTTTCTGCTCCATTTTCTAGGCCTGATTTTGACCTCAAACATTTTGTACTGAGATAAATGAATACCCTGTAGGAGATTTTTTGCTGCCTGTTATAATTTGTTAAGTGAGATGAGAAATAACATGATTCATCAAGTGTTAAAGTTTGCTACTTATAGTCCTTGGGAAAAAAATACCTATCAGTGTATCCAGAACTATTTTGCTTTTAAAGCAATTATCACTTCATGTTAGGAGTTGAGATGGGAGAGAAAAAGGAAGTGATAATTTCACTTACAAGCTTCATCCATATCCATAAGGATGATTACTCTCCAATTAAAATTCTCTCCTCAACCTGACATTCAACTGTCATTTCATTTAATTTTTTCCTCCAACTGTATTATTTGATGTGTGATTTATTAAGACAATGTAAAAGGAAAAACTGAACTTCAGAACCACTAAATAATAAATAAATTTTAGGTGTTTCTTTGTGCTATCCGACATCCAACCAGTTCAGATATTATAGCCTTGACTTATGTAAGTAAATGATTTCTTCTTTTATTAATTATTGTAATTTCTGCCTGCTGGACTTGCCTATAGGCATAATGGCAGCATATTTATTCTCTCAATTTTGCCATCTGTTGCTTTATGTGATCAAGGTCTACCTTCTGTTGGCAACATAAAGCTAGACAGCTATAAATGGCTTTCCATGGTATCCTTGTATAAGGCAATCACCAACTTTAAGTTTCCTTGAGACTGGTACACAGCAAATAATTTTGTCAAATAGAGATTTGTGATTCTTTCTGATCTGTGAATCAGCCTGATACCAAAAAGGACATGTAGTGAGGTGGTATGAACAGTGTTAATAGACATATACGATATGTTTACCAACCTCTTTCCTCCACATTTCATGGATTATTATCCCAATACTAAATGTGTCCTTCCCATTTTACATGAAATCTTGACAGCAAAACTTTTAAGTTTAAGAACTGAAGCTGTATATATGAGACGGGAAATATTTGAAAACAGTTTTGAGTAGGAGACCAAATTAATGGGTTTATACGGTTATGTTTTGAGGAGTTCCTTTCCAACTGGCCCTGATGATATATTTGAAATAGGCTCCTTCTTCCCAGATACAAAGTTCAGAGTCATTCATTAAAATTTAAATATTCCTTGAAGGGTGACATTAAGCTACTTTCAATCATTGGGATTAGTTTACCATATTTTAAAAAATGAATACATGTTCCTTATTCAAAACACAAATTCAAACAATACAAAATAAAAAGTTTAATTTCCTTACTCATGCTCAAATTACACTCCATTCTTGTGTATCTTCCAGAAATTTTCTTTGTATATATAAGCATTTACTTTCAGATTATTTTTTTTCAAGTTGGACGATCTATATCTATCTACCGTCTGTTTATCTACCTATCAATCAACATCTACCTATCTGGGAAAGAATAATAGTCTTTTCCTCTATACGCTCCTTTTTTATTTCATTCCCAGGAAAAGCCAATATAAATGATATTAGTAGCATTTCTCAATACTCCAATAAAAAAGCAAATAATATCTTTGTCTGATTTTTAAAATTGGGAGGATATGCTACACATTATCGGGTAATTGTCTTCTTGCTAAATAATACCTGGACTCCCTTAACAAAAATCAAACCAGACATTGGCCAGGTGCAGTAGCTCACTCCTGTAATCCCAGTGCTTTGGGAGGCCAAGGGAGGAGGATTGCTTGAGGTTAGGAGTTCAAGATCAGCCAGGGCAACATAGCGAGACCCCATCTCTACAAAAAAAATTACATGGATGTGGTGGTGTGTGCCTGTAGTCCTAGTTACTCAGGAGGCTGAGATGGGAGGATCACTTGAGCCCAGGAGTTGGAGGCTGCAGTGAACTATGATTGTGCCACTGTACCCCAGCCTGGGAGACAGAACAAGACCCTGACTCTCAAAAAAAAAAAAAAAAAAGATATAAATCTTACTCTTTTTAATTGCTACATAATATTCCTTAGAATGGATAAACCATTACTAATTGCCACTACAACAATGTAATATTTATTACAATGTGGTAATAAATAACCTTATATTGTAGTCTTACCTTATCCTGTTTTTACTTCAATAAGATGGATTCCCAAAAGTGAGATTTTGAAGTAAAATGGTATGTATATATTGCATTTTCAGCAATATGGCCAGATTTCAAGAGTGGCCATTCATCCTCAAATTTCTACCGGCAATGTCTGAGTGTGACTGTTTCGCCACATTCTTGACAGCACTGGATTTTGTCATTCTTTATAATTTGCCCACTGCTTTTATTTGTATTTGCCCGGTAGGGGGAACTTTTTTTAATGATTATTGGCTAGTTGAATTTCCTCTTTTGTGAATTAACCATTCATATCCTTTGTCAATGTTTCTATTGGTTGTTTGTCTTTCATTATTATTAATTTATAGAGTTCATTGTATGTTGGTAGTTATAATTGGTGTTCATATATGTTGCAAATATATTTTCCTAGTCAATGAATGATGTGAGAGGCAACTTAGTGTAGTGCTCAGTTTCTGGTGCCAGATTGTCTAGGTTCAAATTCTAGGTTTATTATTTATTGGTGTGTGACTTGAGGATATAGATTTATCATCTGAAATATAGTGATGAAAATACTACCTATTGCATAGAATGGGATGAGGATTAAATGAATCAATAAATGTAAAACATACAGAATAGCATCTGATACAGAGAAATCCAATATTTTTTTGTTTGCTAGTATTATTTCTATAATATATTTTGCTCTAAAGCCTTTTAAATTGTTATATAGAATCCATGTTTATTAGTTTACCTAACAGCTCCTGAGTTTTCCTGAATTGCTTATAAAGATTTCCTCTGTCCCATGATTATGTAAAGTAATAACTTTTTTTCTTTTAAATTTAAGTCCGGACTGGGTGCAATGGCTCGTGCCTGTAGCACTTTCGGAGGCCAAGGCAGGAGGACTGCTTGAGACCAGGAGTTTGGGACCAACCTGCACAAGAGTGAGACTCCCATCTCTACAAAAAATACAAAAATTAGCCAGGCGTGATGGTGCGCATCTCTAGTCCCAGCTAGTTGGGAGGCTGAGGCAGGAGGATCTCTTGAGCCCTGCAGTTTGAGGTTGCAGTGAGCTAGGCTGACGCCACGGCACTCTAGCCCAGGTCACAGAGTGAAACCCTATCTCAAAAGAAAAAAAAAACAAATTTAAGTCCATGCATAATTTATTTGTGTACAAGTAGTGAGGTAGGGAATGGACTTCAGTTTTTTTCTACATGACTAACCTACAATATTTGCATTATAACATATTAAATAAAACCCACTTTCCCCTGTTATTTATGACGCTCCCATATATACTTGGTTTTTCTTTCACTCTCTATTTTTGTTCCACTCTTTTATTGTCTGTTCCTACTATTTTTGTTTTTATTATGGTAGCATTGTCATAGGCTTAATATCTGATAAGGCTAGTCCCATATCAAGATTTTTATTTTAGTCTTTTTGGCTATTCTCAAAAGCTTTCCATTGACCTTTAAAATGTTACTCAGCTCCAAAATATGTATATGTGAATTGAATTAAATTTACATATTAATTTTGGAAGGGTAATATTTTATGATGTTAAAGCTCTTCATTCAGGATCAGAGTATATCACTCAATTTGTTCAAGTCCTGATTTGCGGTCTTTGGTACTATATTATATTTTTCTTCATGTATATTTTGTCATAACTATTGCTATTGTGAATGACACTTCTTTTGGTTATTAATATGCTATGCTATTCTTTCTATTAGTTGGTGCTCGTATAAAGAGAAATTAGGTGGGGCATGGTGGTTCATGCCTGTTACCCTAGCATGTTGGGAGCCCAAGGTGGAAGGATCACTGGAGCCAGGAGTTGGAGGTTGCAGTGAGCTATGATTGTGCCACTGCACTCTAGCCAGGGCAACATAGTGAGACCCTGTTTCAGAAAAAAAAAAAAAAGAGAAACTAAATAGTTTTATATATTACTTAAAATCCATTCTTTTTTTATACCATGAATTTATTAAACTAGTCTCTTGGGGTTTCTATGTCTATAATCACATCCTAAAAAGAATAATTTTGTTTATTATTTTCCAACATTTTTGAATATTTTTATGAATTATTTCATTTTCTTGTTTAGTGCATTAACTCTAAAATGAGATTGAATGATAATGTTGATGTGGACCTTCTGCCTTGTTCCTGATTTTAATAGAAATGACTTTAGCATTTTACTGTTTAGTTTGATGTTGGCTCTTAATTTGGTTTGTGGAAAATAGTCTCTATTATATTTTCCCTCCACTTCTATTTTATTTGGAGGTTTTTTAAAATTAGAAATGGATAATGAATTTTTATAAATCCCATTTTGTATAGTCTTGTTACAGTCATAACAACATTCATTTTCATACTCGATTTGTTGGTGTAATAAATTATCTTGAAAGACTCTTTAACATTAAACTATCCTTGCATATTTAAGATAAACTCAAACTGTTTATTTGAGTTCACTTACTGCTGGATTAGATTGATGATATTTTATTTAAAATTTTGCATCTATGTTTATAAGCAAACGAATTTATAAGTTTCTTGTTTGTACAACCTATTGGGTTTTATTAATAAGGTGTTACTGGCTGCGTAACATGGAGATTAATGTATCTTCTATAAGCTAGAATACATTAAGTAACATGAATGATCAGTTTTCTAAGACTAGATATATCTGTAAAACCTGGGCTTACAGCTTTTCTTAAAGGTATATGTTTAGTTATATTCTATGATTATTTGTCTGTTTCGATTTTCATTTTTTTCTTAGGCTAATTTTGGTAATTTATATTTTGTGGGAAAAATTACCATTTCCCTCTATATTTTCAATTTTATTTCCACAGAATTGCACATATTTTCTCAACAATTTCTATAATCTCTCCTATATCTTTAGTTAAATCTCTCTTTTTAAAACATGTATATTTTCCTTTCTTTCTCTTTTCTTAATCAGGCTTATCTGTTTTGTTTTTTTTTTTTGAAAGAACCTGCTTTTGTTTCAGATTGCTTTTCAAAAAGGATTTAATTGAAGTGAAAAAGGAAAAAGGTGAGACAGAGGCAGAGGGAAGCAATACGCAGAGAGGGGAGAGGACAGAGCCTCTCAGCTCTCTCTCGCAGTTTCACCTATAATTGGTACTTCGCAGGTTAAAGCCATTGCTTCCTAGCTGTCAGATTGTCAAAGGTAGCTTGGCACAGTGCTGGGATGGCAAAGAGATTTCAACTGACGTGGCAACCCTAATAGATTTGGAAGCTGTTCCCTGCCCCTCTGTGTTGAAAAAGATACTGAAACCATGTTTTTGACAATAGATTTAGTTATTAGATTTGGGTTCAAGGTTTGGCTATTTAGTAGCTGTCCCTGGCACATTATGGGCACTCAACCAGTAATTATTTGAATGAATGAATCTATATTGAGTGCTCTTAAACTCACCCAGCTTCCACCATCTGCATCTATAGAATGAAATGGTAATAACAGTTCCAAGACTTTATTGCAAGGATTAAATAAAATGAGTGCTTGCGCACGCAGATGCTTTCTCAGTTACAAAATGCTGCGAAAATGTAAAATTTATCTCCTGGACCTGTACTAAAATTAGGTTCTTGGACTGCTAAGTCATCTACTAAACACTTTTTGTATTTTTGTTTCCCTGACCCTTGTTTAATAGTTTATCATTCAATAATAAGTGATTCGGCCGGGCGCGGTGGCTCACGCCTGTAATCCTAGCACTCTGGGAGGCCGAGGCGGGCGGATCGTTTGAGCTCAAGAGTTCGAAACCAGCCTGAGCAAGAGCGAGACCCCATCTCTACTAAAAAATAGAAAGAAATTAATCGGACAACTAAAAATATATAGAAAAAATTAGCCGGGCATGGTGGCACATGCCTGTAGTCCCAGCTACTCGGGAGGCTGAGGCAGGAGGATTGCTTGAGCCCAGGAGTTTGAGGTTGCTGTG